>JAYDZK010000047.1:13873636-13933932 GCA_034509185.1 Euphonia xanthogaster
TGCTCCCTAGGGATTTCTGGAGTGAGAAAGCTAGAATGCTGCTAAACTTTTATTTATTTTATCTTTTGCTTTATTGCTGAAGTGTTCAATGACTCTTCAAGGGAATGGACATGGGAATTGTAGTTTGTATGTTGGTCTTGAGAGGCAACATGTTCTTCCCAAGCAAATACGAAATAAGAAATTTCTAGTTAGGGAGCAATATTTGTGCATTCAGAGGTAACAGAATTAAGGACAGCTTTTGGGAAGGAAACCATACATGTTGAGTCTTCAGAGCACCTTGAGATATTGTAACACCAAGGTCATGCCTCTCAGTTGCCCTCCTCAGTTTGGTGTTCAATGCAGAAACAGCTGTGCTGGTAAAAGAAGAGGATCTTGCAAAAGGAATGGAATGAGCAGCTGAGGAAGTTTGGGACTTAGATTTTTTTAGGGCTGGTATACTTTCACTAGTTTTAAGTGATTATGAAACTTAAGTTTCTAAAGAAAGCCAAGAAGGACAGGGAACTACTGTTCTTTCTGATTCCCTTTGGAATTCTAACACACTGTACAAGCTGCTTATGAAAATAGAAATATGTGTTATTTTACTCTCACAGCCACCAACGGCAAAAATGCATGCGATCATTGAGCGAACTGCAAACTTTGTGTGCAAGCAGGGAGCCCAGTTTGAGATCATGCTGAAAGCCAAGCAAGCACGCAACTCCCAGTTTGACTTTCTGCGGTTTGATCACTACCTCAATCCCTACTACAAGTTCATCCAGAAGGCCATGAAAGAAGGACGCTATGCGGCTCCTTTGGAAAGTAAAGCTGACGAGAAAAAACGTGAGTTGTTCCTTGGCAAATGCTGGCTTCAGGATGGGAATCAGTGAAACAGATGCTGGTTGTTTTGTTAAAATAGCCATGTTTTTCTGGAATTCCACTGCAGCTGAGATTGATGTGATAATTCAAAATTTTGCTTAAATTGTATTTAAAAGAAAAAATATTGTTTGTGGAAACTTTCAGCTACAGGAGCTGCTACGATGTGGAAGTTTTAGAAACGGTCATTTAGCTCAAGTCCAACAGAAGGTTGGTCTGTCCATTTAGGGTTTAGTTTTTTAGATGTTGGGCTATATCTTGGATCTGTGCTTTTGTGACCAAGCTGATTTATATGAATGATGCTTTCCTAAGAATTCATGCTTGTCCTGTATCATCGTTCTTCCCCATAGCAAGATCATAGCAAACCCAAATAAAATTTAGACATTGCTTTTATTTAGACTCCAGAGTCAAATCCGAGGAAGATGATGATGATGATGATGACGATGATGGAAATTATCTTCATCCAAGTCTTTTTGCATCTAAAAAATGCAGTAGGCTTGAAGAGCTCATGAAGGTACTTGACATTATTAAAATTACCTTTTTATCTTGTAAAACACCTGATTCATGGACACAAAAATTCTAATATGCAGGTGCTCAGGTCTTTTATGGACAAAGGTCTGGGCTTCTTTTCACACTGTAATTTAAGTCTGTTTTGGTAAACTTTTGAGTTACCTTTTCTCTAGTACACAAATTGTTATTTTTATGTTTCCAAGGAATTCTATTTCTGTTTCTGATGCCCTCTGGTATTGAGGGCACCACTCAAGGATTTATCCTACAGAACCTGTGTTGAAGCAGAGATTAAGGTATTCAATGCCTTGTGTATATAAGCTGAGAGAGATATCTTTTTCTTCTTAGATTTTAGTAGATAAAATGTTGACATGAAATAACAGTTCCAGCAAATAATAGTTCACCAAAATTTACTACTCATTAAATGTAAATTTTTCTAGATGTGTTAGTTTTTATTTTCTGAGACTGGGCAGTGATGGAATAATGGAAGTGAGAGAGATTGTATGTATTTGAGGTGTTCAGAAGAATGGCTGTGGTGCTGTCTGATATTTAGACAAGGCAGGTTTTCTGCCTTATCTCAGACATGGCAGTCATTGGCTAACAGTAATAATCACTTTTTTTTTCCCTGTCATTAATTTCTGTTTACATGAAAGTGGTTTTTGTCTTGTATTTCACTTATTTTCAAATATATTGATTCTGATATCAGAGCTACAAAAACAGTAACTTCAGTGTTTGCACATAATTATTGATGTCTGTTAAGATAGATAAATGTGCTTTATCAAATATCTTGATGCTACTGTTCTTAAAATACATCCAATTTTAATCTTTTTACCTACTTCAAAATATTTTCAGCCTTTGAAGGTAGTTGACCCTGATCACCCCCTTGCAGCACTGGTGCGCAAAGCACAATCAGATAATAATTCATCTACGCCACAGTCAACAGATGGGGCAGCTGTGGAGACATCACAGGCAGAATATTCCTCTGATTGTAAGTGCTTTGTGAGGAGGCAGCTGGTGGTGTGTTTTGATGAATTGTGTGTGGATGCTGGTGGGAAGAGAATATGTTGGCTTCATGCTTCATCCTGTGTATTTGTTCTTTTGCAACCTCCTGAATTTTGAAGTTCCGTTCTGAGTATCTGTTGAATTGCAGCTCAGGAAAACCGGGGGTGGGGGGGGCGTCTGTGAGTGCATTTAGCACAATACCCTAATTATTGTATTATTTTGTTCCTGCAGATTTTGTAAATTCAGATACTTAAAAAGATGATCAAGCTTAAATGAGTTTATGTGCCTCTTAATTCTTTTCAGCTTTCAGAATTCTGAAAGTCGTTGATTCCTTAAATATAGAAATGCAACTTACTCTTTCATTTATGGGACTGACAATGTAACACTACTGAGATACAAGAATATTTGTAGTGAAGCCTTCACTACAGTAGAGTTTCATGTTATTATACATTTGTAAGTAATGAGTAGAGTGGTGCTGATTGAGTTCTCGGTTTTTCAGTAGCGTTGCTGCAGATCAATTATCACCATAATAATCTGAGTTGATTTTTATGCATTTTAGATTCAGAACCCCCAAAGGATTACAGATGTTGTCAGTGTACTGTGTAAAGGAAGGAATTTGTATTTAAAACTGTACTGTAAGGGAATCTTAAAATTGAAGTAAGATTTTTCTGAAGAAATTGAAAATCACTGGGTATTTCAAGAAAGATGAAAATCAGAATAAGTATCTTAATAGAACAGAGCTAGTCAGTTTCTTGATTACTTTTATGTCAGGTTTGAACCTGAACGTGTGTGATAGAAACTAGGAGATTATAATTTAGTACCAAAACAAGGTCAATTTGCAACTCCTCCCTCTTTTAAAATTTAACTTTATTCTGTTCTCATTACAATTTATTCTTTGAAGAAAGTAAATACTGCCATTTGAGAATGTTTATGAAACTTTTAAGAGAATAATTCATTGAAATCTAATGCATTGGCTAAACCTTGCTTCCAGAAATGCAAACTCTTACTGTAATTAATTTGAAATATTTTACATTAATATTTTCTTTTTATACACAGTTCTTCTGCAGAAAACACATTTATATGGTGGATACTACTTGTAAATCTATTAAGCTGATTAGAACATTATAAAATACTGTCCTTAAAGGAAGATAGAAAGACGTAAGCCTTTGCACTCTCAAGAAATATTTAGAATCAGAGAAGCCTTTAGTGTGAAAAAACTTGTTCAAATGCATGTTCTATGGTTCATTATGTTGCTGTTGATTTGCAAAACCTATCTACTTTTTGAGGTTTAAGTAGGTGTGTCTCTGTATATAGTAGTATAGCGGTTTAATATGTATATAGTGATTCTAGTGGTTTAGTTTGTTAATGCTAATTTTGAACATATGCACATTTCTTTCTTAATGAAAGCATAGTTTTAACAGAGTTGAAGTGCCAGACATAAATTAGATTAGGAAGTGTGATTTCATACTAGCTCCTTTTTAAATATGCCTGCTCTAGTTCACTTCTGTATTCACATCTATGACCTTCAGTACACTTGCATTTTGTCCCTTAATCTCCATATTTCTTACTCATCCTAAATTTGTTAATATGAGCCTTTCCCCTTTCCTCTCTTGCTTTGGGTTTGTTTTTTTTTTTTGGTTTTTTTTTTTTTTTACACAAGAAATGAGATGCCATTTCATAGTGTGTTGTGTGACTCCGGATTCTTAATGTGTTTGTATTGATGTAATAATGCATTGAGTTGGGTGGTTTTCTTCTAATTAGAATTTTGCTCTGAAATGTGTCTTTGTAGCAACTGTGGCAGCCATGTATTACAGCTACTACATGCTTCCTGATGGGACCTATTGCCTGGCGCCTCCACCGCCGGGAATTGATGTGGCTGCTTACTACAACGCCCTGCCCCCAGGGGTGACTGTGTCCGGCGCTGCAGGGGTAGCGACGGTTCCTCCCCCTCCTGGTACCACACCCCCGCCTCCCCCAGACGCAACTGATAGCACCAGTGGGTTGGCTTCTGCCACAACATCTGCAAGGTGCCTCAGACAGATTTGCTTGTTGATTGGGGGAGTCTTGTTCCTGCACTTCAATACGGAGTGTTTAGTAAGGGTTCTGTTATTGAATCAAGCTATTTTAAAATAGCTTTTTGGGTTTGTTTGTGGGGTTTTTTTGTTTGTTTGTTTTTTTGTTAAAGCAAGAGTCTGAAAGATTTTTATATTCTGTTTTTAAAAAACATTTACTCTTGATGTTTTCAGCACAATTGCTCCAGTGGTTGCCATTATACCTCCACCTCCAGATATCCAACCTGTCATTGACAAGCTAGCTGAGTATGTTGCTAGGAATGGGGTAAAATTTGAAACTAGTGTTCGTGCCAAGAATGATCTCAGGTAAGAGAAAGTGTTATTTAAACTGCTATTTCAAAAGCGAATGTTTTGATTTTTTAAGATATTAAATTGCAGGACATGCAGGTTTTGAGAAGTATTATAATTTGTTTGCTTATTTGTTTAATTGAAATTTAGTGACCTACTTAATGGCAGTGGGAAAGCATTATGGCTCAAATTATCAAAACAACCAACCTGTCAAAAATGTCTTTAGTAAGCATGCTTTGAATTCGTATCCTCTGAAGTTTAGGCTTAAGTAAGAGTGCTTCCAAACATCAAATAACATTCCATTTGCTAGAGAAGACTAGACGATAAGGGATTGTTAGTATTAGCTGTGTTCATGTGCATCTTCACATGCTCAGTTTTCTTTCAACAGGTTTGAATTCCTGCAACCATGGCACCAGTATAATGCATATTATGAATTTAAAAAACAGTTCTTCCTTCAAAAAGAGAGTGGTGACAACTGCCAGGTACATGTATTTTTAAATATACTTCTATTAAAAATGCAGTAAATGTGAGAAAAGGACTTACCAGTTGTCTTACCATGAGATATTTTAAAAGTGGAACGCTGAATTAGGAAGAAATTGATCAGCAAAGGATGTGAATGCTTTTTTTTGTTTTTTTAGTTTTGTACAGCATTAAAGTAAGGATCTGTGATATTTAATTCTTGCTTTTTACTATATGCCACTCTACTGTGGCTGTAATATAAAATGACAACCTGAAAATCTTCTGGCTTTCTATAGGAGGGAAAATATTCTTTGTGTAGGTTTAGAGCTTTGTAGGATTGTGATTAGTGTTCTGCTGTCAGAGAGGTTAGCTATGGCTTTTAACCCCCATACCTTACCATATGCCTCGTCCTTTTTTGTACAACAGTAGCACAGAGGCTGGAGGAGCTTGCTGACATGCCTTTTTCTGAGGGAGGTTTTGTTAGAGTCCAGTCATGACTGCAACAATACTGGAGCTTCAGAATCTCACAGCAGTTTCCTACTTGCTTTGCTTCTTCTAGTCCATGTTATTAGAAAGTGGTACCCAGACTTGGCATCCATGTTTTTAACTATTCTCATGTTAGCTAATTAGATTGTTCTCTAACTGAAAAGAAAATTGCAAATAATATCAGAACTACATTATCTGATGTTAACTTTTCATGGGAAAGAGCTATTTTTTTTTTAGGCCCTATGTCATTTGTCATCTCAAGGCTTAGATTGGGGAGCCTTAAACTGAAGAAGGTAGGCCTGTGGGTAAACTCCTCGGAATTGCTTTGTGGAAAATGAAGAAATTCAATAATGGGTGCTGTTTGGAACACTTGTGTCTGATGTTTTGTTTTAATAGTGTAAAAATGTTTTGGAAACACTATTTATAAAGATAAACTGTGGTAAATACGATCTTATTCAGCTGATAAATTACAACCAAAATTGTCCTGTGCCACAATGCTGACTGTTGTTCTAGAAAAGTGTTATTTGCAAACGAGTGGGTTGATTTGATAATTAATAAGGACTTGTTAACATGTAGTTGGGGGGAATTTGTGCACTAACCAAAGCATAATGGTAAAGGATTAATTTTAAATGTTCGAATGAGTACAGCTAAAAAGGAACTGAAACTAGTTTAAGTCCCTTGAGGTCAAGCATAGCAATGCATATTTTTGTACTGCATGGCTTTGTAGATAATGCCATTCTCTTCAGTTTCTTAAAATAATGATTTTGATATTATCTTTATGCTCTAGTAATGTATGTATAGGCAACTAATGCAACTGATGCTTTTCCTTTTGGCCATTAAAATTAATAAGAAACCATACTACTGACTTCAGTAAATACAGGGTGAAGTGCTTGGTTTCATTGTGCTTTTCACCTTTGAGGACTTTCAGAAATCAATTGTGTTGGTCAGGGAATGGCTGCAGGGAAGATCCTCTAAATGCCTCTATTTCAATGTCACATATGTTTAACTGCCAGAGCAACCAAACTCTTGGTTGACTATGTTAACTTACTTAATGTTATCACACGACTCACCGCGTAAATACTTCGAATGTTCTATAATATCCTTCTTGAAATTTTTTTGCTGTGAGCTCAGAAATCATGCTGAGTGGTTCAGTCATGTAATGGTAGAACCAGTAATTCTTTACTTCCTTGAAAAATCTCATCACATCTGTTGCAAGAAAAAACCTTGCTAGGCCCAGTGTTCTTCAGCGGAATGTTGGGACAAATCAAACATTATTCCTGTGAAATCTGATTCTGCGAAAAATTTACATGCAGTCGTACATGAGGAAAAAGTTTCATAAGTTTTCACCCTCTCCCTTGGAGTTGACATTATGAATTTGGTTTGGGACCCTGGAAATCAAGATCTAAATAAATATACAAACGAAGTACATGCTTTTAGGGTGTAATTTTAAAAATATAATTTTTAAGCAGTTTTTGTTAATAGTGCGTCAGCTGAAGAACATTTTTTTTTTTGCTGTAAAATAATGTGTTCTTATTGTAAGTGTGTAGGTTTTACAGCCTGTGGGTTTACATGAGGCAGAACTATGGTCATGTGTGCTAAGTGATATAAAATCAGCTGTTGTGTGATTAGCTGATAATATGATTTTTCAAATGGCTGACAAAACTGCAGCTCCACAGACATTGTATTAATGATTTCATAAGTATCCTGTTAGTAATTCTGCTAATTTCTTTTGAAAAGGGAGTATCTTCTTCTGAAGATGTTCCAGCAGACACTGCCAATGATACACCGAGTGAGACTGAATTTGCAGATGAGCATGCACCTGAAGATGCATCGGAGCCGAGTGCTAAGGGAGTTCCAGGAACTAAAAAGGATATTCCTCCTAAATCTGTCAGTGATGGTAAACTGGTGAAAGGTATGGTTACATGATTTATTGGGCATGAAAATATTTGATAACATATACATAAAGAAAGAAAAGAAGGCAGGGGAAAGTAGGGAAAAGAATTTCGTCATGTGAAAAATACATTTTCACTGAAGGCATCAAAAAAATGTCTACCATAAGTAATTTGATTGCTTTCATATTTCTTTCTTCTCAGACTATCAGGTATTTTTGGTCTGACACAATAAATTGTTTTACTTCAGTTTTGTGCAAAGTTGAAGGCTTTCATCAGTGATGCCAGTAAAATCTTTTTTTGTAATTTTCAACTTGACAGTTACAAGTTTTGTGCAAGAGCGAAATCATTCATTCTGAAGAAAAGCAGTGGCCTTATTTGAAAGGATACATGTGGAGGAAGTGCTCTAGGCTTGTTGCTCATTCTTCCCGTGTTGGACATTAGTTATGCTGGAAGAAAAGGCCCCTTTCATTTCTAAATGAAATGTTTTTACTCTGCAGTCATGCCAGCAGAGGGACAGAATGCGAAGATCTCTCTGGAAGCCACTCAAAGCCAGCTAGCACACTGTTATAGTGTCCTGAGCTGGAGAAATTATTGTTTATGTCTGGGAGCTGATTTATTGTCCTGTCAGGAGAAGATATGTTAAAAATTCTTATTTTCAATAAAACCTAAAAATGCGCTTCTTTTGACTAGAACTGAAAGCCAATAAAAAAGAAAAAGCCACTAAAACAGAAAAAGCACTCTTTAACTGGGCTTCCATGGATGGAAACTTCCTTCCTGCCACCTGAGTGGCTTACCTAATTACTGATAATTTTATCTACACCCTGTGGTTCCTTGGAATTCTCTCTTCCCGCTTCTCACTGTGATCCCATTTCCTCCACAATCAGTAAACACTGGGCTCTTTTCTGTGGCTGTCTGACTGTCCAGACTCTGCAGTTTCTTCTCTGAGCACCCTTAGTAGTTTCCCTGGGGAAGTAACAATCTTCCCTGTCTTCAAAGATACCTTATTAAGATCTGCAATGTACACCAAGAAATAGGTGTTGTTTCTGTTGTCCTGCTATTAGTAAGTGGCAAACTGTTGCCCGTACTTTAATAGTAGTGATCTGCTCAAATTTACATAATGGGATATAACCATTGAGTCATTTTGTGACAATCTTAATAATATAAACTTATTTTCATTTCCTTTAATATGGTACAAATCCCACTTTATTATAACCTAAATGCAGTACTTGCCTCCAAGACAGAAATAACATCTATACCAGACTTTTCTTCTGCCTCTGAGGAAATAAAATCCCATTTTAGGATTTGTCCAATCCTGTGAAAAAATTGGAAATCACAGTTACCTCTTCTCTTGGAATTCTGGAGTTCTTTGTTTCTGAGCATATTTCCTTACCCCAGGATTACCAGAATCAAAGCTTATCTTTTCTAAACTATGGTATGTAATTTAATCACTGTATTTAAATTTCCCTAATTGCAATTTCATAGGACATATATGCAAAAGGCATCCTGAGGAACCTAAGTCTTGCAGCAGACTGTATGGTACTAGGTAGTGAGAAATTCTATTCTTTCTCTAAAGTGTTATTTTGGATAAATGGGTTAGAGATTAATGCCGGATTTTTGTTTGTATTTTTTTTTCTTTGAGATCTTTACGCAGCAAATGAAGTTTCCAATGTTTGTTTAAAAACAGAGAAAGAGAAAAAAAGGATTATGTTGTCCTTTTCACCAAAATAATTAGCATTATAGGATGATGACTTTTTTTGTGGTGTAGTCTGCAGGAGTAGTGGGTAAAGTCAGGAAACTGAACCTGCCTTCTGCTGTAGTCTAATGATGCATGAAATCTTACTCATTCATTCACAGCATCCTTTGCTCCAATAAGCTTTGCAATCAAGGCCAAAGAAAACGACCTTCTTCCTTTGGAGAAAAACCGTGTTAAATTAGATGATGACAGTGATGAGGAGGGAGAGGAGGGAAAGGAAGGCCAAGAGAGTGCTAGCAGTGCATCAAACCATACTCCAGCAATTACCGCTCCTTGTACTGCTCCTGAAGAGAAAAAGCCTCAACTTACACAGGAGGAGTTGGAAGCTAAACAAGGTATTCCATGCAGCACTGAAAACAGAATGGATTGAATCCTTCACACAAACTGCGAAACTGCCATGCATGACATTTTAGGTGTTTTGAATATTTTATGTGTCATGTTAATAAGAATCAGAATTTTGTTCCCACAATTTCCTCCTTATTTTTAACAGTGAAATCTTCATTGGTTGCTCAGACAAAATCAGACTTAGAGGACACAGGGGTGGTTGAATGCTTTGTCCTAATGCCTGATCTTTCTGACTTTTGTTTTGGTTTTTCATTACAGCCCTCTAGTAAAGCACTGACTGTATAGTTTCCAGATTGCATTAACAAAGCCCAGCTAAGACATACCTGTTTGTCATTTTCTTCAGCAGCGGTGAATTGCTACAAGCTATTTTTCATTTATATAGCACTCCCATATAGATTGATATCGCCTTGTTGATGTTTTGTTGGTCTTATAATGCAATGCCATTAAATCTTTGTATGGGTTTTTCCTGTTACTGTGTTAATGTGCATTAGGGCAGAAGGGCATGCTGTGTGAATTTGAATGAAATGATGTTTTAAAAGAATCCAGTTTCACCCATTCCTCCCCAAGGCTGTTTCACAGCAGAGTGTGCATATTAAAGTGGATGTTCTGTCAGTATTTACCTGCTTAAAAACTCAGTATTTCTCACAACTATGAGTATGCCACAGGTATTTAGTTTTTCATTTTCAAAATGGTGGGGTTTTGCTTCTAAGTAGCAGTTGCTTTGTAAACTGCAGTAGCACAAAGCATGCTGTGGCGTTACGTATCTAAAGCAAATAGGAAGTATTTTGTATGATAATAAAAATGAAGTGTAAAACACACTTAGAAAGATCTGTGTGTTGAAAAACCTGTGAAGAAAACAATCCCGTTGCTTTGTACGTATACAAAGCACAAAAATGAAAGTATGAGATGAAAAACATTACACAAAGTAGCTGTTAGGTGCATAGTTAAATTAATTGGCTTATTGTCTTTATGTAATCACACACAACAAAATCTGCTGGTTGTAACAATAGTGAAACAGTTTCTGAAAATTTCTGGAGCAGCTCTTTCTATAAATATATTAACATATATTTAGATAGAGCTGGAAACTGTGAAGATCACATAGTGGAAAGAGCAAACTGGAGACTTTGGACATCACTTTAAGACTTAAAAGAAAAAGCTTCAGAATTTACAGAGCTACTTTCTTTAGGTAGCTTTTATAAATAGAAAAGGACAAGTATCCTGAATAATCAGGATGGGATTTTCTTGTAATTTTAAGTTAGAAGTTTTTACTTCACCTGCGCTGCTTTACATCTGCATTACATTAAACAGATGATGTATCTATTGATTAAGATGCTTGAAGTTTGTTAATTTCAAGCTGATGTTCTTATCATGTCATGGAATGGCTATATTGGAAAGGCTTGAGAATGGCTGGAGGGGCTGTTTGTTCGTTTGTGATGGGTACGGGTGTTTGTTTTAAGGAAGCCTGAGTTCCCCAAGCATGACTCACTCTAAACTTAATGCTTAATTGTCTTTCTTAGCAAAGCAGAAACTAGAGGATAGATTAGCAGCTGCAGCAAGGGAGAAGCTTGCACAGGCCTCCAAAGAATCAAAGGAGAAGCAGCTACAAGCAGAACGCAAAAGGAAAGCTGCCTTGTTCTTGCAGACCCTGAAAAACCCTCTGGCAGAGGCAGAAACTGAGAAGATTGAGGAGAATTCCTTCAGTAGTGAGGTAAGCAAGAAATAAATTTCTCTTTCCCATAAAGCTGGTAGAAAACTTACCGCTGGAATGTGACTCTGACAGTGTGTTATGAACTTGACTGATGAAATAGAAGCTTTTCTAAATGGAGAGAAATTTGAATTTTAAACACTGTTAAGCTTTTTCCGTTATCTTACAGATGTCTCTCATCTGTCATTAAAGAGAAGTAGACTGCACAATTCCTAGGCCAGTTAGACAGGTAGAGAAAGGAAAAGGAGCTTCCATGTTTTAACTATGTACTAGTGAACCAAGTGTTGGAATGCTCACCTTGCAAGAGTATTGGGATGACTTACTTAAGCTATCAAACTTTCTTATTTGATGTGTATATCAATGGCTTGCTGTACATTACAAGTACAAATATTGTTGAAGTAGAATCTCGGGTTCCTGGGTTTGGAATTGCATTGCTTTCAGAAAAGCCATTAAAATCACTCTTGGTTGCACTAGTCAAGCAAAATGTAATCTCTGGATACCGATGGAAAATTTAAGATACTGATTGTGACAGGCTGGCTACAAGAAAGAATGACATGGCTTTCAATTGTTTCCTTTCTCTCAGAATTCCAGTACCTAGCAAGTAGTTCATTGCCCAGTTCTCGATTATTTTTTTCCAAATAAATCATGGATTACCCCTCAAAACACTTTCAAGAGAATGGTTGAAGGAGACATACCTGCAGTTTAGGTGATCCATACCAGCAGAGAGTAGCAGATACGTGAATTAGGCGTGGTCACATCCCGAAAGAGATCCTGTTTGGGTTTTTCATTGCTACCGCTAACAAATTTTCCCTGACACAAGTGTTCAGTACTTTTCTTTTCAGTTATATATTGGAGAGTGAATGCAAAGAGACAATGACAATGCAGAACTCCCCATATTTGCAGTTCTGCCCTTTTTCCCAAAGGAATTTGTCAAGGACACGGACATTTCTAAGCTAAGGATCCTTTGATATTTTTCTTTAAGAGAATGCCTGAAATAACCAGTGACAACTGACTCTTTTTCAGAAGAGCAGATGAATGTTCTCGCTCACATCTGAACTTACTGAAGTTCTAAGCTGAACTTGCTAGTGAACTTCTCAACAAAGAACTACACCCTATCCGACTTCTCAGTAAACTGAATTTCTAGAAACTTCTTTTTCTTCTTCCACAGAAGTACAGTCTCAGAGAAGGCATCTATTTTTTTTTACACAAAAAATTCCAGTGTATTTGGGAATTTTGAAGTAACTAGTTTCACTGTTTCTTACCAGTACAAATGGTTTGGAGGTGCTTTCATTATTAAAGGGTTTATTTAGAATTTCAGATGTGTATTTAAATGCTTTCTGATGCGACCTTGCTTTTTAAAAACAAAATTGGCTATTGTATTGAGAGTGCTTGTACTGTTTTAATGAGCAGTCAAAAAAGCCATAATTCCTTTGGAAATAATACTCCTGCTAAATGTGGTTTGCTTAGTGACACTCTTACATAGATACGTGTATATAGACTTTTGCAGATAAAACTTATTTTGAAACACAAATGTTTTTCTTTTGCTTGTCTTTTCATTTGCCATATTCAAAAAAGCATCCATTTCCATTCATTCCAATTAATCTGCCTTTTATTCTCCTTGCCTGTTTTGCCTATTTGTAACAGCCCATTTGAGTAAAGAAATTGTATTGAAGTAAGATGAGTGAAATAATATGGCAGATTTGTTAACCTCTGTTCTGTTTACTCTGAGAACCTAGTATGCTGCATTATGATGTCTAAATCAGCTTGTAAATAAATAATGTAGCACTGATTTGATTTTTAAGCTTTTTCAGTAGTGTTTCAGACTTTCAGCCATATTTCAGACTAAAGATACGTTTAAAGATACTGATTGCAAATGTAACAGGAGATCACTATAGTGGCTGTAATATAAAGAAAGTATGTTAGAAAGTTGAGCGAGGAAGAAATGTAAAATTTTGTAGTTTGGTCAATGGAACTAATTGGGGTATTTAAATCAGAAAACTAATTAAATCAGAAAACAAAGAAAAAAATTAAATACTTTTGTCCACCAAAAACATCACTAAATGTACTTAATTTCTTGTTTTGGGGGTAGGAACATCCAGTGAGGAGTCCAGGAAACAAAGACTGATATACACTGGTCACAGTTAATTTAGTGACATGACTCTTGTAGCTTAACATTTGTCTCAAAAATGGAGTAATGACTGAGTGGTATAATAAAGCATGAAGAGTTGATAATACCTATGGGAGATGCATAATCTCCATTACATTGCCCCAGCCTCATAAGTGTATAAAAAAACCAGTAATGCTATTTATGTGTACATACAGTGTACATTTGCGCTTTGAAAATCTGTTTATCATGATGTGCAGAAATGCATTAAATGCACAAAGGTTTTGTGACCTCTCTTGGATTTTCCTGATACCTCGTATTTATTGAAAGGATCACTGGTACAGAGCGTACATTACATCTTTAAATGAAATCCATTCTGCTAACTGCAGGTAAAGGACAGTCAGTACCACAGTCAGACAGTCAGAACAGAGCACTTCTAAGCTGTTTTGCCTTCAGCTGGATGTTAAAAATAGTCCGTTCTGTGTTTTCCATAGCTGAATTATTTCTTTTATATGGCTTCCTGTTTTTCTTTTAATTGAAATCAAGCAAGAGAAACAAAAGGCTGAAAAAGCTTGAGCAGTGAAGCAGCACAGCTTTTCACAAATGGCTCCTTAGCATCCTTGCATGCATTAGAACAGTACAGTTATGCATAATATGTCCTCAGAGCAGTACTTGGAAAGCATAGAGCTTATCTCAGTTTGCAAAACTGATGAACTTCCAGCAATGTCGTGGCCAGTGAAGTCTGTGCCCTTGTTCAGGACATGGACAAACAGTAGCAGGATGATGTTTCCCTTCTTGTGCTTACATGTATAATTCATATAGACTCTTGGTCTTGGTACACATAGATTCTTTGGCACATCTGTCAGAGTCGCTGAGAAGTTGCCTTCATTCTGCAATGAATGTAGGTTCCTTGTCCTGGAACGGCAAACAAACTGCAGTTCTTCCATGCTGAGCTGAAATATGCCACATTATATGGAGTGCTTCACTGAACTGCCTTTTTTACTTTAGAACAAATAAAGGTGTTTCATGATCTGAAATGCAAATCTCATTCCAAAATTATTTAACTTAATTCAGATTTTAAGAAATAAGATTATATATCCTCGGTAGTGGGATGTGGCATGTTTTATTCTGCATGTTCAAATGTCATATTTTACTCTATGTCGGAAATGTTTTAGTGGTGATAGTGTTTTGATAGCTGTGTAAAAGCCAGTTGGTTATACCCAAACTGTTACCTGTATAAACTTAGTATCTGATTTAAGCAGAAGAGAAATCCACAGTCATTATGTTACAAAGTCAGACAAGCACATGATTTGAAAGTGATTCTTTTTTAATGGCTTGTCCCAAATGTCATCTGCTGTTACGCCTCTGAATATATAGATTCTGTGGCACAAAGCAAAACTTCCCTTCTTTTGGCTCTTTCATCTTACCAGGTTTTGCAGCCCTGTTTTATCATTTGTTTCTTTAGATGACTTGTCCTTACTTTTGTCCTGTATGTAACAATTGTTTTTTTCTTGTGGAAAGGAGTCTTATTTACAAGTGAAATAGAAGTGTGCTGTGTTTTAAAAATGTGATGCTCTTCTAGTTTTGTCAAGCATAACAGGGTTATCAACAGCTGTAGATAGGGTATGTCTTTCACACTGCTGTAGTTTATCCTACTTTTTTAGCAATGGACTATAGATATTCCTGCATGCCTTTTTGGAATTATAATAATGTATATAATTTTATGTTTGTGTATTTTTGTTAATTTTTGAGCAAAATCTGATTGACTAAAAAAAACCATCCTGTAAGTATTTAAAGAAAAAAATTCTTCAGAATATTTTGGAGCCATTCAGTTATTTCTTTACTTTTTTTTTTGCAGACTGTAGGTATCTACATCTTCTGATTAGCATGGGAGGGGGGCTTGGGTTTGCTTGCAAATTTATCTGTCCTTTTGAAAAAGCAAGATAAAGAAAAAACATAGATGTCACATACTAATGTGGCATTTAGGGGGTAGATAACTTGCTAGCATTTGGAACTTTTTTTTATTGCAATAACCCTGCTATCAAAAACTACATGAGGGTTGTAATTCCTTATAGCATAAAAAATACTTCAGTCATTATTAAATGGGGGAACAAAGGTAAATATCAGGAACTGCCATTTAATTAAGATAGGTGAGGAGGTAAGAATTTATGCGTTGATTTTTAGTTTTCAAAGTGCTCAAAATAAAAGGGTATATTGATCCACACAGCAAAGAGATTCACAGCCGCTGACTTCCTTGCAGTTGGCCCTGTCAAAGTTTTCTCTGTTTTTGAAGACCCTACCATGGTCAGTGTACTGTTAATAGCTGTTCTTTAGTGCAGCAGAGTAACCCTGATAAAACTGTTGAGTCTTTGAGTTCCTGTAGAACAAATTTTGTAGGAGCGTATTCTATAAGAAATACTCTTATCTCTTCAAATTAATATTTTGGGCCAGTTTATGAATACTAGGACTGACTAACTTCTAAATAGAAGTAACAGCTTGCTTTGTTCCACAAATCAATGAATACACAAATAATACACTTCCATTGCCGGTAGGCAGCTGCTTATTAATTCTTAATCAGGGAATACTTCACTATAAGCTTTGAGGAACCTGGACTAAAAATGATACAGTGGTAGAAAAGAATCTGGAGTACTTTTGGATTTTAGTGAACTGAAAGAATTGTTGATTAACTCTTTACAGTTCTGACATTCTTTACTCTTTGCAGTTTTGATCTAATGTAGGATTTCAATTGCTATAAAAGGCATATAAGCTGTTTGTAATATTAGTGATAATGTCCTTTACTAGTTGATTTTGTTGGAACCAGACACAGTGCTAGGGTTTTGTTCTGTTGCAATAAGCACATTCTTGTTAATTTCTAATTTTGATTTTATGTATTGATTAATTAGTGTAACCCCAGAATGACTAATGTGTGTTCTGGGCTTATGAATACTGCAAATATGCAAATTCACTGAAGTACTCATTTCTGTTCTCATATGGCTATAAATTCTCCCTATTTACAGAGCTCTTTCCTCATCCATTCCTGCTAAGCAAGAGTTGTCAAATCATGTTTGGGCATTACTTTTGTCAGATTTGCTTCAGTCATGCAAATAAAATGCTGAAGAACAACTCTGCCAGAGAATTTGTCTGACAGTGTAGTATTTAGTAAAGGCCAGAAAAAAACGTGCTGTTTAGTAGGCCAAAAAAACAGACAAAGAAGTGAGATTCAGTGAATGCTATCTGCATGTTTGCGGTTTAACTTCTTAGAAGAGCTCTCAGACAATGTAAATCTCTCATCCCTTGAGATGCGTAATAAATTTCATCAGGTAACAGGTTTGTTTCCATGCTTTCCTAAAGTGTTCTGCTGGCCTGCGTATTGGCAGAGCCTGATCAGTTAAAGCAGAATGCTTTGTAATCTCCTGGTTCTGTGCTTACTGTGATTTTATTTTATTGTTTTTATTCTTTTCTGCATTCATGCCTCCAATTTCAGTTCCCATTACCTTATTTTCCAAGACAGTTTATTTGTTTCCAAGTATTTGTACACCTAGAAATTTTATTTGTGGCCTAGCAATTTGCTGACTGCTTTCACTGAGCTCTGTATTCTGCTCTGGTGGTGAATCAAGTAATTTTGCTGGTGCTGTTTTTCTTAAAGGCAGCTGGAGTTGCCACTGAGGGAAGTGGCCTGTTTGTTTCAGGTGATTGTCATAGGGATGTGACAATGACATAGTCTATCACCAGAGCATCTGGGCACAGTGGTGCATTGGTGAGTGACTTCTCCCTGTCTGTTACCTGTTGTATTTCACTGAAGAACCTTCATATTTCAGCTGGGGGTAACTAAAGTTACTTCTGTGTGGCTCTCCAGATGTGATTCATCAGTAGCCTGGAGCAGTGGTGTTCCAATCCACCAGGCAGCCAGCCTTCATCTGTGCTTCCCAGAGAACTGGATAGCGCTGTCACTCCTTAGTGTCAGCTTCCTGAAAGTTGAGAGCCCAGTGTCAGCAGTGGACGCTTTTAGTGGAAACATAGTTGGGCTTAGCATTGTGTGGTTCTTTGTTCAGGTGGCTGAGAAAATCTCTACATGTGAGCTAAAAGTAAATGTGTCATTCATTTATTAACTTCCTTCCTGGCAGTGATAGGGGAGCTTGTATTTTATGTGGCCAAACGAACCTCAGCAGTGAAAACCATTGGGTTTTTCTCCTCTCTCATTTTCCTCTTAACACTACTTTGCCTACAGCTTTTTCATTTGAAGCTACTAGAGGTGTCTACTTCAAGGCAGACTGGGCTATTCCATATTCAGTAGTGTTCAAAGCAAAGGCTCAGATACCGTATCAAGAGGTGAATAATGTTGTCAGATGAACAAAAGTCAACTCTGGTGGCCTCTTAGGAAACTGAAGATAAGGTGTATGTGAGGTGTGTCTGCAGTTACACACGGAGTTGATGAAATTGGAAATAGGCCTCTGGTAAACCCCTGAAATGATCATGCTGTAAAATGTTTATAATCTTTGAAGCAAGCTTCTTTAGTACTGCTTTGTTGCTGGTTTTGTAAATATTGTGATAGCAGTTATCAGTTAAAGCATGAAGAAGTGTCATGTCTCTAACTTGAAGCAGAGCTGCCTTTTCGATTATTCAAATGTGATTGTTCAGTTACTGTCTTTATGTATTCATGGTAGGAAAAGGGTAAAAAGAAAGAAAAAGACCACCTGTTTCTATTTTGGTTATTTCAGGTTTTAATGTTTTACTTTTTATTCCAGTCATGGTAAGTATCCTTGTATCAAACAGTGAAACTCAGATAGGTTGATGAGGTGGAGCAGAAATTATGACAGGGAAACTGATTTCTCCAGTTGCCTTGAAATGGCAGCTGGGGGAATGACAGGCTTTGAAATGAGGAGCATATCTATGGTGCCTGACTTGAATTGCTCTAAGGAAGGCATTGAGCCGAATTCTCTGGGCTTCAGGCTGATAATTTGAAAATGTTGTGGTATGATTTTGCTTAATCTCCTTCAGCTGGAATTGCTCACTGAACATTAACTGTGCATGGACCTGTTCTGTCTTTGAGATTAATAAATTTTGTGATCTTCCCAATCCTTTACCTTTAGAACATTTATTTTGAAAAGTTCAGACATAATTTCTATCAGCACTGGTTCATTTTGCTGTTGAAATTGTCATCCAAACAGCACAGTTTGTGGAGGAAAATGACACTAAAACTTAGCTTTGAATGTCAGTAGTTCCTGATTTTATTTCCAGGTTTATCCTGTCTTAAGTAAAGCATGTAAATAGACTAAAAGATACCTGATAGTACCTGTTCTTTTAGAGCACATTTATTCTAAAAACTAAAGATGAAAACTTCAGAACTATGTCCTGGTTAAGCTGAAAGTCTTAGTATGCATATAGCAACTTGCATGGGTATCTTTGGGGAACTGTAGAGGCCTCCATTAAATTTTTCTGGACGCATGTGTTTGAAGATGTCAGCCTTACTTCTGCAGGCTTTACATAGCACTAGCTAACTTTGACTAACTTTGGAAATTGATCACTGTTCTTTATTTATCTTTGATTTTAGAGTGTCAGTAGTGTACCATGTCCTGTGACTGCAGTCAGAACTTTACCCGCCTTAGAAGTTAAGCAAGCAGAAAGACCTTCAAGCAGAAGCAGAGATCCTCCTCGGGATGAAGAAAAGGAAAAGAAAAGGAAAAAACACAAGAAAAGATCTCGGTCAAGATCTCGATCACCATTCAAGTATCATTCATCATCTAAGTCCAGGTCTAGATCACATTCAAAAGCAAAACACTCACTTCCCACTGCCTATAGGACTGTCAGGCATTCAAGGTGGGTTTGGAAACCAAACATATTCTTTAGCGTTCTCTGGGCTAACACGTAAAATGTCTTTGCATTTCTTCCATTACATAGGTGTTTTTTTACCTATTGCAAAGGTCACAGTCACCTTAAAGGCAGTATGTGGCACATACAGATCAGATGTGGCAGGTCTTTTGAAAATCCTTTTAGTGAAATAATGAGTCATTAATTTCAAATTACATAGTACAAAACTTTTGCCAGTAAATGCTTTTTCCTGATCATCTTTGAAATAGCTGGTGATAATACGTAGGAATGTGATGATAGCAGGAGAGCTTGCTAATAAGTCTGCGGCTGTTACTGGAACAAAGTAACTTAGACAATATTCAGATAAGAAATAGGGGTAGAGTACTAGGTGGTTGAGCAGCAAAGCTCAGAAGAAGACAAAGCAGTTGAGTAACAAGTGGAAAAAATATGAGGAGATATGGCAGGAATCCAGGAAGAGTGAAAACAGGTGAAAGAGAGAGATACTACAGAAGAATGTAACCCATTAATCGTTAATGAGATTAAATACACTATGCTAATTATACATAGTGATGATGTATATTGTGTTTTACTGATACTGTTAATTCCGTCAAAGATATTTGGTCTAGGCACCTTCAAAGTTTACTGTCTGTAAAATTTGTCATATATGAATGCTCTACCTCAGTAAGGTTGCTGTGGTCAGTAGGAAGGGCTTTTGGGGGTACATTCTGTGGATCAGTGTACAGAAGAGTGTAGCTACTTATGTAGCTTGTAGTTCAGGCAGATTGCATATAAATACTGCCACAGCAGTATAAGTATGTGATGCCTCTTTGTGTCTCTGTCTATGGCTAATGCCTGAAAAAAGCTGCTAGCTCCCTGATGACAGTGTGCCAAAACTTTTTAGTTTTCTTGTGCTTTTTTGTTTAATGAAGTGTCTTAACTACACTAGCAGGAGTGTTAACATGTTACAACGTACTAGTTTATACTTGATTTTTGAGTTTAAGACCAATGCTTTGCTGCAGAAATCTGTTATTCAGAGATGCCAGGATTTAAATGAGCACAACTTGGACTGAAACGATCAGTCCGGCATGCTGCTTATTTGACGACCTTTGACAGTAAGTTGTCATGACATGCTGTGTCTTAACCAAAAGTCATCAAGAGCAGGTAATCTATAGGAGTTAATCTGTGCTTGCTGTCTTGAGTTTGCCTTCTGGCACAAATCAAATGACAAGCACACAACAGCATGAAAATCATGAATCACCACAACACCTGATTAAATCTGGTTAGATGTTTCCTTGATGAGCTGAATTTCCTTGAATTCTCAAGTCTCAGAAGTCCAATAAGCTTGATGCTGGCTGGCTGAATTTTAAAATTATTTAGAACAACAGCACCAGATTTTGCACTGAAAGCATTTTGCATATTTTAACTTCATGAAAGTTAGAGCTGATCAGGAAAGGCCTTGTAGAAGAAATGGTCATGATTGAAGGTGTGCTTTATTGAAGGTGTTTGCTATGCCTTAACACACTGTATTTCCAAAGTTAGAGCTCTTGCTCCTGAAACAGAAAAATTGTTCAATAATCATGAGCAAGAGGCTGATTCATAACCCTGTCAGATACTGATGTGTTTTGATTCTCAAATGTTTGGGCAAAAATAGTACCTTGTCTTAGTAATTGCCAAAAAAAGGCAAGTGTTGTTGCCTAGATCAGTTTTCCCTAGAACAGTATTCTTCAGCTTTACCTAGAACATTTTTTTTTTCCTAGCTTCCCAAAGTACTGGATATTACAGCTTTCAGCTGAATGAATAGTTACGTAAAGAGCCATCCTCTCCTGGAATAAAGTTTAAACTGTTTCTGGATGGTAATGTGTTCATCTTGTACTAAGTGAATGGCACTTGGAGACAGTCATTACTGTGTGGACAGTGATGCTAAATTGCTTTGAAACAGCCCTATTTTGAGTATCTCTGCGGTATTTGAATGCCCCAGTCTAATGATGTTGCTTTATTTTAATCTGTTCAAAAAATAGATTAAAAATCACCTTTACCAAATGATTTAGTGATTTGATTGGGTGAAATTTGAATGTTCATTTTGAACTAGAGATGGAAAGTCTAAGCTTCTTTTCAGTATTGCTGCTTTACTTTATACTGTTTAGTAATAGAGTAGTACTAAAGCACATAATATATCCAGTTAATGACTATTAGCAGTAATTAGTTGTATATTTTGTTAACAGGTTACTTTGCGGTAAGTTTGGATAGGGTGCACCTGTGGGGGGGTTTGTGTGAGACTTTTTGCCTCAGTATTAGGAATTCGGTAGACTTGAAAGTAGCTGTTCTTTGTTAAAAAAGATTGTTTGGTGTTGAGGTTTATTTCTCCTACAAAAGTGTTTTTCTTATTGCTGAGGCAGTGTCTAGTCACATAATTTTAATTCCAGTTTTGTAATGAGACATGCCAAGCTTCATAACCCTTTGAACTTTTGGGAGCCTTTTAAGCATAAGTCATAAAGGAATAAAGTGCCTTCTGGAATTACAGTCTAATGAAAGTTACAATTTACATATTGCAGTAAAACTGATTAGCTGTCTTCTAATTGTTTGGAGCAAATGGCCAAAGTTCTTAATATTTGGTGATGAGAAGAATGCTGTAGAACCATCATGTCAGTTCATAAAGATAAGCTAATGTCTTTTTCTTTCTGGTTGTTTGGACTTTTTTTAGGCTGGTCCATACAGGCGTGTTTCACTAAAGTTCAGCTTTTGGTTAAGGGACTAAGCCTTTTCAGGATTCTAGTTAATACCATAACTAGGACATTTTAGTCTGGATGTGAAGTGTGTGCCTCCATATCACAGACTCACAGCATCCACAACGACACTGAGCATGGAGCCAAGTCTGAGCAGCTCATCAGTGGCAGCAGCAGAGTGGAAAAATTATCAGGCAACTTGGGCAATGAAAAGATTTGACTGCTGGAGCTCTTTTGAGGGAAATCCTGGTAAAATGTCAAGGTGTCTGACTGAACCCAAGTTTTATAATCTGTTGGTTTTTTTCCTTTTTTTTTTTTAATCCTTCTGAATGGCTTGGTAAAGATCAGATTTTTATCAGTGTCAAAGCAGTTAATTTGCAACAGTTATCTGCCATTGAGATTATTTCTTTTCAGTTGGGCTTTTTTGTTGTAGGTGTAACAGAAATGGCTCAGGACTTTGTAGGTGTGTATATATTATCTATATTGTGTGAACCTGAAGCTCTCTGATCTTAACTGGGCATGCTTTCTATTTTCCCTTCTTGATCTCCTCACTTTTCTAGGAAAAATATTTCAAGTCAAAGTGCTAGTGCCATACAACACTGATAATGGGTTGTTGGTCGCTTGCACTGGTGAAAATATTGGCTGTGCTAGGATTGTTCTGCAGCATCCAGGACATTTCCTGGACTTGTCAGTGTTAGACAGCCACTGCATCAAGAATGTGCATTTATCTCTGTGAGACATCAGTTCTAGAAGCACACCACTAATTTGAGAAGACAAGGTCAGCCCTTCCAATCCCAGGCTTCATGCAGATTGGATTTCTGCATAGCAGTTTTAGCAAAATGTGTTGCCACAAAAGGTGGCTGGACTAAAAGAAAATTTTTCCATCAAATAATACAGAAGTTGTCATAGCAGACAAGACCAAAAAAATAATTCCTTTTTTTAGCCCCCTATTGGGAGTGAAAAGCAATGGATAACTTCATCTCAAATGTCTTGGATAGGCAAGAAATTTTTATGTAGCTGACAAGTCTTGGAGCCTGAATGCACCATGTTGGTCTAAAATACGTATTTGCATTTGGTGAAGCACAATTCCACTGAAGTAAAAGTTTTGAAATAAGTAACAAAAAGCAAACTTTTGAATGGTTTTCTCTCCTCAGGTCACGATCAAGGTCTCCCCGGAGAAGGGCTCACACACCAGAACGGCGGAGAGACGAGAGAAGTGTTCCCACAGCATATCGCATCAGCAATAGTCCTGGGAACAGCAGGAAACGGCCCCGCTCCAAGTAAGGGCTCCTGGTCCTGGACGATGGGGTCTTGGCATCCTAACAGCCTCATGGCTTGTAGACTCCTTAGCTAGAACTTAACTTTTGTATGTTCTGGAGATTTATTTTGATAGAAAAATAATGCTTTTTCGGGGGGGAAAAAAATGGACGCACTTGTTGTTCTTCCCTGTTCTTGCATATGTTTGAACAGCAGCTGTACAGTCAAATTGGTGGGAGTTAATACACTGCTGTTTGCTGGCCATGAGAGTTTACATTTCACTGGGAGTTTCGTATTTCCCTCTTGTTGGGTCATTTTCTCATGCTGTGAGTGTGCAAGCTGTATGACCTCTGTACAGGTCATAGCACAACTATGATGTCAGCTTTCTTGACATCGCATCATATCTGCATAAGGGCAACGCTGATTTAGCAAACAGTTATTTTACTGGTAGACTGGAATATGAAATATGAATCATGGTGTCATTTTGAGAGCATCCTGCATATAGTCACTCTTAAACTATTATAATCAAAATGGCATTCAGTCATCAGCTTCTTTCTCCGTATGTCTTGTGGAATAAGAAAGGAAGAGATCATTTTCAGCTTCATTTAAAAAATTTCATTGTTTCTTGCGACCGCATCTCTTGATAGCCTGTAATTAATTGATGTGTGGTAGGTATAATTGAGAACTTCCTAAGTATACTTCAAATGATTTAGTTTTTAACATTCATCAAATGAAAATAATAGAGGCTCCTGTGGAATTAATGCAAATTTGGTTAAGTGGAAAATATGGAAGCCTAAAATATTTGTTTTCCTATAAATGCACAAAAGACTTGTTTTTCACATCTCCATGCCATTCCTAATGCTGTGTTGGTGTGTCTTCTGCTTGACCATTCAGCATTTAAAGCTATAAAATATTTTTAGAATTTTGCTACTCCAAGTTGTAAATTATAATGGTAATTGTGAAATAAATTACATTCCTTTGTGAATAATATTGCTATATAGGTCAACATTTTAAACTTCTGTTAGGCCTCAAACAAGAAACCAGAAAGTGGCACAATAAAATATGGCAGTAATTACAGAAGATGTAGGCTGAAGGAGGAGTATTGTAGTTAAACACAGATGAGGATATTTTGCAGCTCTGATTGCAGAAATTAGATCAGAAACTGTTTCAGCCCTGACATGTTAAATTTTCAAGTAAAAATGTGATGGACCAGTTTCCATGTTCAGTTATGGAACAGATTCTTCATCATTCAGCTGTTCTATTTGTTCATCATAATGTGAGATGAAAAACACTGAAAAAGCTTACAGTAAAATACTTTTCTTGCATGACAAATGTTTGCCAAGATTTTCAAGAGTCAAATATGAGATCTGTTCAGAGCTCGGTTATGTGAGGATGTTTTAAGAAACAAAGTGATTAAAGTACATAGCTAGTCAAGGAATAACTGACTTTGTAGTTGATGGTTTTGTGTAGTCATGAAAATGTTAGAGGCTGTGGGGTTTTTTGTCTGCCACTTAATCATTTTTTATTCAAGAGAAGTGTAAGGAAGTTTTTGCAATTTTAAATCTTGATTGTTTTCTCTATACTATATAAAAATATATTCTGTCTCTATATAAAATACAATATATCTCTGTATAAAAAATTGTGGGGTAAATCTAAGCTTCAGAGTTGTACGCTGTTTATATGGAAATTCAATGTGTTACAGTATAGCACCTTCTAAAGTAGTAAATTCCCACAAAAATTCAAAGTAAAGGAATTAATAATATGATATTTAAAAGGTGGCTAAAAGTTTTAGTGTTCTAAGATGTTCTAGAAGCTTCAAGAACATTCCTCTGAATAGACTTCTAGGAGTGCATACTAGAGAGGGATGCTTACAGTAAGATATTGCCTACCTCTAATTAAGGCATCACTCTAGTTATTCTAATTATAGTAATATCAATAGTAGTGTGTAAATCATACAGACATAAGTTCATAGCCAGGTAAAAAGATTAGATAGTTTCATCCTTAATATATTACTAGTTGAATTCTCTTTGAGCTTAATATTGCTTGTGAGGTTACTATCTCTGTTCCCTTCTGTCAGTAATGAACACATCAGGTACCCATAATTCCTTTGTTTCAGCTTTTATAGTGACAAACATTTGTGGATCTAATTTCCAGGTCTGAAACAGTTCTCACTTAGGCACACTGTTAGGTCCAGATTAGTCTGAGTGCAATACACTATCTCATTTAAAATTTTGATCTTGTGGTTTGTTGCATTGCAGGTTGGATCACTAGGAGAGGGGATTTTTTTTTTTTTTTTTTTTTTTCTTTAAAAACCAAACAAACTGTGGATTTGCCTTGTAGATATTTCACATAGCCATAATTCCATGTTTTGTTTATTTTATGAGCTAGGAAAATTGTAAGGGATAGAAACTCTTACATTTCTTACTGCATCCTTAGTGTCTGGTGTTTTTTGGGAAGGAACTCCCTTCTAGCAAAATTATTCTGCAAATCTCCAGTGAAAGGCTTTTTGTTGTTGTCCTGCGTTCCAGGTGAGAACCTCAGGAATCAGTAGTTGCCTAATGTAATACATTAAAAAGAGCTTCTGAGAAAGTGTTTTGTACAACCATAAACGTGTGGTATTGGGTAAGACCAATGCTTGCTGAGTGCAAGAGAAACAGAAGTGTGCAAAGTAACTTCAGCTTAGCTAGTGTAGTATTGCTTTAAATATTCTTCAATAAAATATTTTCTTCTTACAGAAGTCCCCATGAAAAGAAGAAGAAAAGGCGCTCTAGATCACGTACTAAATCCAGAGCTAGGTCTCCCTCACCATCCATGTCGCCAGGCAAACCATCCACACACAAAAATTCTGTACATTCAACTAGTGTCTCTCCTGTGGAGAGCAGGGAATCCAGCCAGGAACGCTCCAGGTACCGTGCTTTGTTACTGTCTTAGTGCAGTGCTGCTGCCTCTTGACTGGCAGGTGTCTGTGACCAGAGTCATGGAGGGAGGGGGGAGCTCTGTGTGTGTGCAGTGTGTGCTTATCAAAAGTCACTGGGAGCACAGCACTGTTTGCATCAGTCTGATAAACGTATTGGATCTCTTTTGCTTTCTGGAGTAAATTTCTCAACCTTACAGGAAAACTGGTGCAGAAAATTCTGCAACCTATTTCTAAGTTGGAAATGGGAAGCTTTCATGAAATGGGATAACTCTTTGAAGTAGAACTTTAATAGAGTGGTTTGAATTATAACGTGTCAAGATTCATGATTAAATTATTTCTAGAATATAGAACAGCCCTGTTAAAAATGCTCAAGCTGCTGTTCAGATTTGTCTGAGCAGTTGTACAAATGATTTTTCTGACCCTGACTTACATTCTTTGGTTGACTGAGAGAGCTGTTGACTAACATAGGAGAAACATGGACAATAAAACCCAAATCAAGATGGTGGGTGAAGTGCATTTTCAAAACTTTTACTATAAATTTCTAATTTTATTTTTTAGGGGAGTTTCTCAGGAAAAAGATGGCCAAATCTCTTCAGCAATTGTGTCATCAGTGCAGAGTAAAATCACTCAGGTACAAATAGGCAAAATCAGAGTATATTGCCTAATTAAAACTATGTCTAACATATTGTTTTCTTCTCTTACCACCTTGGGCAATTCTGAACTTCACATATGATGTAGAGACACGTTCACTGTCTTTCTTAATCTGTTTGCTTATGGGAGCAACAGTTTTGTTGGTTCTCTATGTGCTGTCCTTTCAATTTTAATCAAGCCTCTAAAGACCAAGCTAAATTCATTAGGCTGCAGTTGTTGGTAAAGTCCACGTTGTGCTGCAGTACTCAACAGCCCATCTTACTATGTAGAGCTCTTAACAAGTTTCATGGAAGAAGGAAATATTTAACTTTTTTCAATTGGATAAGCCAACTTTAAAGGAAAAATTGTCTTAATAAGGCTTTGAAAAATTTACAGTAGAAAATCAGAGCTGCTTTTTATATTCTGATGTTTTTTCAGTAGATAAGTTATTCTTTCAAAAAATAAATATTGTTCAAAAATTTAGTTCTATTATGGAAATAGTGGTAGTTGGAAATTGATACTAGTGGTCTAGTACTTTACATACAAAATTTGATCCATTTCTTATGACAAACCCTAAACAAGATTATTCAGGAAAAATAGCAAGTATAGGCAGCTGATAAAGAAAAAGGAGTGTTAATATCACAGCATTTCTTAAGCTACCAAACAAATGCATGGGAATTCCTGGTATGAGAAATGAGATACAAACTACAGCATAGTCTTTAAAGGAGAGTAAACATCCCACGCTTCAAACACATATACCCTTCAAAGGTCATTGATTTATGCATTTTTGGGTTAAATGTTGCTTATGGCATAGCATTTCCTAGTTTAATATTAGACTGCTTGTTTGAAGTACAGCTGTAAGAGAAGGAATGATTACTGAAGCAAAATTTAGTTCTTGGTTGCTATTTGCAAAAAGTGAAAAATAGGAATGAAACTTAGATGAATTTGCAAGATATTTCCCAATACAGACAAGTTTAGCATCTCTTTATCATTAAGGGCTCCAAAAAATGGAATTTAACTAATTATTAGATTGTTGTGCTGCCATTGTCCTGCCTGACCCTAACCAAGTCAGTATTTTTTCTCATTCAGATCCTTCCATCTGTAAAGCAGAAGGAATAATGATGCTAAATTCCCGTCTGGTGTGTTTTGAGAACTTCAGATGCAAAATGCTTTAAAAGCACTAAGGAATTTATTTATGTTGCCTTTGTGAACAAATGTTTAAGTAACTCGGATTTGTAACTGACACACACTTTTTATTTTGTCATCATTTTTTGCAACCCAGTTATTCAATGCTGTTTACATGAAATTTCATTTCTTTCTGTAATGCTGTTCTAACTGCATGCGCATACAAGACTGAGAGTCTGTTTGGTATCACAGTCACTCTGTCATATGAGAAAATGCCTCTGCTCTGTAAATTTTTGGTTCAGATTTACAAAGCAAGGAAAAAACCTTTCTCTTTTAGAGTAATTGTTACATTTCTTACTAGCTCTTTCTCTTTTTCTCTTTCTCTTTTTTTCCCCCCATTTTAAACCTCCAGTGGTTAGTAATTGTGTGTTCATTACAGAGTTTCTTTGAAGATATGGTCATAGTTTTTCCATTTCAATTGATGCGATTTCTGTGCTTTGTTGTTTAGAAACTGCTTGACATATTTATGCAGAGCACTTTGTTGCATTCTGGTAAAACCAGAATTCAGTTGCTGTCATAGGAACTTTCTCCAAATAATTTGACTCATTTAGCCTAGGAGCTACGCATTTGATAGTCATGACTCCAGGTATCCCACGTGACTGGAATACACACTTAACCCTTTCATGTGGAGTTTTGCAGTCATGTGTTTTAGCTCTATTCAAAGCTCAGACATGTCTGATCATTTTCCTTTTATTTTTTTACAGGATCTTATGGCCAAGGTGAGAGCAATGCTTGCAGCTTCCAAAAACATCCAAACCAGTGCCTCCTGAGACCTGTTGGAACTGACCATGAAGAAATTGTGTGAAAAGAACAATTGGAAAAGAACTGCCTCATCTCAATTGTACAGCTGAGCTTGGCTCACTTGGTTCACAACTCGCCTAATTTACCAGAACTCAAGAAGCTAAAACCTATCTTTCTGTACAGAAGCATCTCCTTGAAATTTCATTAAATTTTTTCAGCTGGAATATCTTTGAAAAGTTTTTGGGTTTTGTAAATTGATTTTTTTGACTAATTCTTCAATAACATTTTATGATCAGCAGTCTGTATGTGTATATTTGTAAATACTATGTTTCTGTGAAAAGTATTACACAATAATAAAGAAGGAAACATCTTTCATTAGCTAGAGTTTTTGTGGAGTCCTTAATTGTTTGCAGTTAACTTTGTTACAAATTAATTTTTTTACTATTTTCTGCTTTTTACTTTGACAACTGTCTTGCCTGCTGATCACCTTAAGCTGAGAAATTCTGTTTATCTTCCTTCATGCACAGGATGATCTCGGAGAAATGCTTGTATACTTGGATGTCAGTAGTAGACGGTTTTTGAACAAGGGATGTGATTTTCTGTCCATGAGTTAGAAAGATCTTGGAGCCTCCATGTGAGGGGTTGGCCCTTTAAAGTCAGTAACTAATGGTCGGTAGCCCCATTGTATTAATGTACCTTGTTCTCTTGTTAGGTACAGGAAAGAGGATATTTTTGGACATTCATCAGGCATCCTGTATAGAAATGCAGCATTTTTCTGATTTAACATACTGTTGAAAAGGCTGTTTACTATCTTGTATTTTACTGACATAGACTTAATAACTTTTTTCAAAAAGTTCGTGTCCTCAGTAAAATTGCACATTTGTTTATTATGCATTCTTTTTTCCACACTGAGGCTATTTTAATGTTTTAATTTAAATGCTCTTAAAATTAGTACCAAAAAATGTGCGGATTTTTACCAAAGCCTGCTTTGTAATGGTTGGTTATATTCAAAAGGTGCCGTTATTAGCAATTGTCTAATTCCATAAAGAATGGGATCATGGGTTTTACTGATCCCTGAAAAAATGTGTGATCTACAGTCAGAGAGAGTCTGGGTTTAGCGACTCACTGTCCTGATTTTCTCAGATTTTATGAAGAGTAGGTGGAGGTTGGAAATGGATTATAGAAATTGAAGTTCACACTTCCTCATAGACCAGTTGGTAAATGATTTCAACAGAATGACACAGATAACAACCCAAATGCAAAAATCTTCCTGTTCAAAGCAAGGGGAGGAGAAACAGTGTTGATATAATTCAAATTTTCAGTAACGTATTGGTCTAAATGGTCCCTGGCATGCCACTTGCTCCCTTGAAATGCAAACACAATATTTAAGCCATTGGGAATGGTAATTGATCAGGTTTCTTCTCAATTTTTGGTTAATAATTAGCAGGATTCCCATGCATATAAACAATATAAAATGCTGGGTCTCATGCAAAGAAATATTGTGCGCATAATCTGTGAAGAAACAGAGCCATCTAAATGGTCATGTAGAATGATATCCACCAGTTAGCTAATTATTTCAAAGTTATTTGCAGTGTTTTGACTAGGATGAAAATAACTTTCAACCAGTACCTGGGATGCACCATTTCATCTGCACCAGTTGGTGAAACCAGTACTAGTAGAGAGAGATAAAAAAGGACATAAAGTAGATTTCAAGCCAGCTGTTGTAGGTTGTTGTGCAGCATTGGAATTTACAGCAGCTGTATTTTTCTCCCCTAAGTGGAGTTAAAAGTCCCACCATGGTTAAATAATTGGCAGCTTGGATGCAAATTGTTTGCCAAGTAATAGGAAAAAATTCCAGATCTTTGATAAAATAGACTGAGCAGCTTGTTTGGCTGCTGCTTTGCAGATTCTTTCTTTTGGGGAAGGTTGTTGCTTTTATGACTTCCTAGAATATTTTCTCTTTCTATTAGCAAGTATTCTAGTCTTCTCTTTTTTCTTTTTCTTAATCCCTTTTGTGATATGTCAGGAAATGAAGTGTTTAGCTCCAGAAAAATATAGATTAAACTGTATTTTTATACAGTCTTTTTTTTTTTTACCGAGGTTTCTTTGCATTTAGCAGTCTCATGAGGAGCTGTATTCTCTAAAAAGTAGTAGTGTTTTCATTATGCTTTTTTTTTCCTAAAAAATAAAGGAGTTTTAAAAGGGCTTGAACTGCTTTACCAGATAATTTCACATTTGGAAATCAGCGCATCTTTTTTTGGTCTCAGCACAGGCAGCGGCTGTATTGTAACTACTTGTAAATACAGCATGGAGCTTGTGATACAGTGAGTGCCATTTCAGGTGTCTGGTATATCAGAAGAATGTGTGACCAGTATCAAGAAAGTGTCTTAAAAACTTCAAATTGTGAAATTTTCAAATGTCTGTTTTCCAGGTATGAATTTGCAGCACAATCCCTAAGCGTCTGGGACCACGGGTCTGGTTCTGGATCTGGCACCTCACAGCCCACCTCCCATCCACAAAATTGTATGTATTCAATTCCTTGCCACGTTTCCACACACTAACAGGCCTAAAAAGGCCCTGGATTGCCTGGCTGTATTGCCAGAATCTTTTTTCTGGTGAGAAATACACAAGATTGCTGCAACAGGGAGTTAAAAAATCAGGAGCACTTTGGTTGGAGGAAAACAGGCTCTGAGTAGCCATGAGGAAAGCCCTGTGTCAGCTCTTGAGTAGTCAGCAACTAGTTTTGGTTTTCCAACTTTCTCAGTTGTGTGAAAGCTACATACTGTGAGATTGCTTTGCATTCAATTCAATGAAATACAGTAATTCAGGCAACTCTTGAGCTGTAGGTACTTACTTTCTCTGCATAAGTGTAACAAACTAGGACTTGGAATATTAATATTGGATTTCCAAACAACTTTGGAAGGGCTTTTTTGTCAGTAATGGGGTAGCCTATCTTTTCCCTTTTTCTTAGAAGGAACATACATGTTCTCACTTGTAAGCTTCATGCATTAGAAACATCAAAATTATATTCTTCATCTTTTAGTGGGGCAACAAATGATGACATTTAGAATAAACGTTTTCTTGGATTTAAGGCAATGACTATTTTGTGAAGACATTTTATTAAGAAATCCTATTTAATTAAATTTCTACTTAATTAAATTGCATTTATTACCTATTCTTCTTCTTCCACCCCTAGCCAGCAACTAATTATATTAAGCAAAAAAAATAAAAGACTTGTAGATTGAGGTTAGTAAACTGCTAAGGCATCTTATTTGCTAGTTTTCCTTTTGCCATTATGATCTGAAAGCATAAAGTACAGCATTGCACTAATTTAACATTGTTAATTTACAAGATGAAAATAACTTGGCTATATCATGAAAATTTGTTTGAAATTCTATAAATGCGGATCATAAAAGTTCAGTGTTTCTTTATTTTTCCATTTGTGATTTAAATGCAAATATGTTCTGAATATCTTGTTTTGCTTTTAGACAGATCCCTTCAGCACAGAAGTGTAGTTGAGTGAAATATTACATGTAAAAGGAAAGGCTTTATTGGAGCATTTGGTTGGAAACTAAAATCTGCCTGCATGCTGATGAGCTTTTGGTCTTTCTGGTAGCAGCTGGAGTGGTATTGCTGTTGTTACTCTGTTTGAACCATCGAAGGATTCCTGATAAATCTTGATGCAAAATGTGTCTTTGCTTTTTGCCTTAATTTTCCCTGCTCTGGATTACAGAGGAGGTATATTCACCCTACTGCATTTTCTGTAGTCTTAAAGCAAGTTGTGAGCATTTATAACAAATCCATTTTTACCTTTCAGGGTACTTGAAACTTCCCTTGTATTAACTTAATATCTTTAATTTGGATGAAGATGATAATCTCGTGGCAACAGTTAATCCTGAACACGCAGCATGACAAACATTATAAAAAGCTCTGCCAGACCATTTAAAAAGTGATGGTGATAATCTGCTGTCTCTGGCTTGCTGCCACGCTTTCCTCGGGAGACGTGATAGGACTTTTCTCTGGTAAGGACAAAATGGCTTCACATGCAATGGTTACCTGCTGACAAACTCATTCAAGGTAGTTTCACTTCTTTGCTTTGTTCAGTGGTGCAGAACCAAGGGCTTAAGGGCTGTGTGGTTTTTTCTGAAACCTTTCAGCATAGCTCAGAGGTGACAAGAAAGAAAAGCTTGAACTGAGACCCAGAGAGATAGTAGTGTGATGCTGGGTTGTAATGTATGGTTGCAGATTGCTACTCTCTACTTCTGAGGTCATATATTTGTTTTACTGTGCAATGAGGTTAAAAACTGTAGACTGCACTGGACTGCAGGTGCAGTCCTATGCCGAGGCGTCTGCACCCCTGTTGCGTGATCACAGCATTTGATAAGAAATGCACTTCCGGTAGTGCAGATGTGGACTGAGGTTTCCCAGTGCCAGAGATTCTGTATAAGACTTCTCTAACCTTTTCTAGAGCTTAGCTACCCAATTTTCAGCTGTATCCTACCACTAAAATTGCCTTTGGACTTACTTTTAAATAGATTAAATGCTTGGCTTTTGAAATCTGGACAGTAAATGCACAAAATATGGCACAGCAGTTTTCTTTGGCTCTGCATCTTAAATACCTTCACATAGATAAGGAGATAAGTTTATACTTTGATTAACAAAACAAGCTCAGTGATGATGGATGAAGAAACTTCTCCCACCTGATTCCTTCTGATCTGTGTGTGCCTTTTCTTCTTCCCAACGTCACGAGTGCTGAAGGCTTCCTTGACTGATGGGTTCATTTGGGACATCTTGGAGATTGGTAGGGAAGATAACGATTGGCTTAACAGATGATGGTGGTTGATGTGAACCAAAAAGATGAATGCATAGCTAAAAATGGCAGATCTTGAAACATGGAGTTTTCAGGGCTGTAAATAGTGTCTATCTAATAAAAAAAAAAGAAAAAGTGAAAGCTGAGCCTTAGTAATCATTCTTTCTTCTGCAGAAATCGGCCCATTCTGGGATATTTTTATAATCCTACCTCTTGATCTTCTGAAGAGCTGTTGTGCTTGAAATAATTATTTCAAAGAGAGATGGAAGAAAAAGCAAGATTGTCTTTGCACAAGAGTTTTTTCATCACCTAAATATGTTCATTGTAGAAACATCTCCTTCAAAAGAGGTAAAGATCATTCCCAGCATCCTGGGCTGCTATTTTTCTACTCCGTCTGCCAGAAGTTTTGCAGCTGGCACAATTCTTTAATTCTATTCAACTTGTGTTCTCTCAAACCAGCAATGAATTTGATAATCAGCAGCCTGGGCTTTAAACATATGCTTTTCTTTTTATTCTGAGCTACTCACTGAGGAACACAACAGCTTTTTTCAGGGAGACACACAGCTGCATATGGATGGTGTGATGAAATCTCCATCTCCTTGGTAGTAAACTGGTTCGTGCTTGGAGCTTGTTGGAGTATGGCTCAGCATTTAGCCACTATTTTGAACATCAGCATAGTATCTCTGCTTGTACCCCAAGCTGCAGCGCCACCAGGAAAGTCAGCATGAGCACCAGTGCTCTGTTTTTGCAGACTCTTGAGTCATAAGAGGCCTGTTAACATCCAGAAAGCTGATACAGGGAAGTAGTGGCCTTAAGTGCTGGTAGGAGGAGGTGGTGCTGTGCTTGAGGCACCTTTTGAGCAATGAATTTGAGTGTCCCAGCTCTGTTCTTGGCTACTCAGTTTGAATTCTGTTTATCAAGTAGCACTAAGAATATATAACTTTCTTGAAGGGAAAACCCTGCACTTGCCAAGATAGCCCAGACAGGGAAAGCGATCAAAAGGAGGGAAGAATTTGTAACAGGGAGCACAGACAGGGGTGCAGCAATGAGGAAAAGTTACAGGGACAGTGGGATCAGGAATGGGGAAACTTGAGAAGTCCAAGGAGAAAAAAGCATTGCTAGGGAAAAGCCTGCATAAATTTTCATGGATGCAAGAGTGGATATGTATAAACAGGAAAATAAAGGCAGTCATGAATATCCCCATAGCACTTTATACCATTGTTACAACCTTCAAAAGCTTACTGCCTGCCTATTCTTACTCTTATTAAAGTTAACTGTTTTCTCACAAAGCTCTTCATATACATAATTCATGTAAGTCCAGGAGTCTGTGCTTATTTTACTCTTGCAGATCTTACTGGAATGCTCCAGGGACATCCACTTATCAGGTCCAAAGCAGAGCTTTGTTTTTCCCTCTCCTCCTTGATGAAAACCTGTCAGTAGGTGCCAGTGTTCAGAATGTGATATTCTCAGGACCCTGTTGTTCCGTCTCATTCCCGACAGCTTTCAGTGAGTGGCAAATGGCTGCCACCTTCATGTCCACACATGTGTGATATTAACAGCAGATCTGGTGACCCTCCTATCTTCTTTCAATGTGTCTCTCTATAATAGAAGAAATATACACAATTTTTCCGGGAGAGTTAACAGATGGGTGACTCAATGGAGAAATTCACCCACTCCCCTGTACAAATACTTCCATATGTGCTGGTAAATTCACATAGGCTGATGAACTGAGAGCAGTGTGTCAGGACAGGAGCCGGATTCAGTGGTTTAAGCATTCTCCAAATGCTTCTATCTGAGCAAAGCCAAAGACAAAACCAGTGCCCCTCGTGGTACTTGCTGTGACCTGGCACACCTGGCGCATTCCTGGCTGCTGGAGGCCACTTGAGCAGTTCAAGTGCTTTTGTATGAAATTTTCTTTTCTTGTGAAGGAGATGACACCTGACTCTTTCTCAGTAATAAAATCCCCTCCAAAGCTCCAGGGATTCACTGAAGTTGCTGGAGGGTTTTCATGAGACCGAAATGTTTGGAGAGTGGTAGCTGGTGGTAGTGTGACTGCAGTCCCTGCTGGGCTATCCAGTAACATCCATCACAACATTTGTGTTAAGGCCCAGAGAAAGACTGATAGAGGGCAATGAGGGAGGGAGCAAAGTTCCCAGCTCTTTTTCTGCAGGTATTTTGCAGCAGGAACGGTTGGGTTTCTTTCTGTATTATGAGATTTTGGGTGTGTAGGAGAGAAATCAAGGGATGGTGATGCTCATAGGCAACTCTGCTGCTTATGCCAGCAGTCAGAGCTGAGCTAAGGGACTTGGCGTGCCAAGGGGGCAAGGAGACTGAGTGGATGTGCAGTCTAGCCCAGTGTGGGAAGGCAGGGAGGGAACTGTGGTGGTGCTTAATGGATTGTCATTCAGAAACGTAGCATTTGCCTCTAGGAATGACCCTTGCACAGATGAGCCAGGGGTGCTTGAAGTGAATTAGGCTGTATAATTTCAGGTTGCCTGTGAGTCAAAGAAAGTTTTTGGAAATTCATTCTTTATTGATGTGTTTTCTCTTGCTTCAGAGACAGAAAAGGAAATTTCCTGCAAGATGGAAAAAAAAAACCCCAACTGCTTTCCATCTTGCTTGTAAAAAGTGCCTCAAGATTTTTATGAATTCTTCGTTACAGATTGCCAACAAAGTTAATTGAAAGAGTGGACAAAAACCCAGATTGTTTTTTTTCTTTATCTGAATTCTTGCCTGTGCTTTGCCTAAGAGCACTCATTGCCTGCGCTATTGAATGTGTCCATGTGCAAAATGAAAATGGATTGCTGCTGGAAAGTTAAAGAAAAAAGCAACAAAAACTAACCTTGAATTGCTCAGAATATTTCTTTCGTGATATCTTGTTGGCTTAAGGCTGACAGTACCTCAGATGTACAAAACCAACAATGCACCCCTTCTTTCTCTGATAAATTGGAGAAGTAAGTGAAGAGAAACTTCTGTTGTGCCCTCAGCCCTGGCTGGGACTGAACATGCCCAATGTTCTGTGCTTTCTGTTGCTAATTGGGGTGGCCTCTTCCTGCTGGGGATCTGTTTGACACCTGCAACAGGAAGTCATGAAGCCTTTGAGAGCCTCTGATGCCAATTTGTGCCTGCATCTCCTCACAGCAGAGTGGTAAATTTATGAAACACCTCTGCTGGGAAACCACTGGCTTATTTTTGGTCTGGCTTTTGCAGTTCTGGAAGGAGCAATGATCCATGTTGAGGACAAACAGGAAGGAACAGCTTCCAACATGCTTTACTGCATGGGAATGACAATGGCACGGCAGCTATTATCATTCACTGAGTGCACAGAGGCTGGCTCTGGGGGGGGGATACTGCTGAGGTGAAATCTGCTCCACTATTTTCAGTAAGAGATGTGCAGAGCATAAACAGGTCAGTATCTTTGACATGAGCAGCAGAACAGCCCTGTATTAACTCCTGTGTAATGCTCTGCTTTACTTAGAGCAGCTCTGGATGTGTGCTCATGTAACATATGTCCCCACGTTTAACAGGTGTCCCCACCTGCAGCATGGGCAGCGGCCCTGACCTGCTCACCCTGCGGCAGGAGAATCGCCGGTTTGTCAGGAAATCGGCATCATTCCTCGGGCTCCTCTCTTGGCTCAGCTCAAGGTTTGTGCAATTGATGTCATCCTTTGTCAAACAGCTTCCACACCAACAAACCAGAGCAAAAATAACTCCTGTCTCCTGCCTGCTACCTGATTAAGGTTTTTAAGGTCAGGATTCTTTCTTAGTAGCTGTCCTGTAATTGCTGTGGTACAGTCTGGTCTCAGTCAAGCCCCTTCAGGGCTGTTTTTGTACCAGTAAGTACAGTTCAGGTTGCTTTGGGGCTGGATGCTACCATTACATCCCAGTCACACTCCTGAATGGCAGCCAAGGTTCCCTGCCTGGTAAAGAAAATATATAGCAGCAAGTTTTACAACTTACTGAGGCTACAGATAGAATGCAAGGTAGCATGTCTTTCTCAAGGTACATTCATTTTCATCAGAGTGAACTGCATTTTGAAGTAAAAATGCTGTCAATTTTCCTTATGTGCTGGAAAGCACGGAGAATCAGAGGATACCTGCTTTGGAAGGGACCCATCAGGATCATGGAGTCCTACTCCTGGGCTTACACAGGATACCTCAAAAATCCCACCATGTGTCTGAGAGCATTGTCCAAATGCTTCTTGAACTCAGGCTTGGTGCTTTGACCACTTACCTGGGGACCCCATCCAGAGGCTTTACCTCCCAGAGAGGCTGCGTTTTGTAGCATGAGGGGACTCTCTCATCTGCTGCTGTGTCACTGCTGGGCCTGACAGCTCACTGACTCACACCTGAGTTCAGTAGCCAGACCTGTTAATGTGCCCAGCACACCCCAAGCTGCTCCTGCTCCTCCCAGGCAGCAATGCTGCTGGCAGGGCCTGGATGGGAGCCTGGGACCCCCATGGGAAAACACATGGAGAGAGGGGCAGAAGAGGAGGACACATGGAAGGTGGAGGGCTCAGTATCACAGTCCAGCAGCCACAGGATTAATGCTCAGCTGCTTTTTGTCTTGCATGAAATAGCCAAGGGATAGGCGTTAAGGGAGCTAAACAGTGACTGTGAGTGAGTGGTACTGGCACAGTGAAATCAGTTGTGTCGGTGGTTTTTGGGCACAGCTGGAGTCATCAGCTGGGTACTGGGGAAAGGGAAGGGGAAGAAACATGGGTTAGGGGACATTGTCCTGAGCCCTGTGCTGATGTGCAGGGCACGGGGAGGCAGTGGGATGAGCACAGCCTGCCAGCACAGTGGCTTCAGAGCATAGGGACACCAGTGTGCAAGGGCTGAAAGCCTCATGGTGGAACAAGAGCCAGTCTGGTGAGAGCAGATACCGCTGTCCTCTGTTAGGAATCTGCTCCTTTACCTCTGGGCTTATGGCTTTGAGACAGGTTGGCCTGGACTGGACACACCACATGAGCTGAAGTGCCTTGTTTGATATTAATACAGTTGGGTCTTGGAATAACTTCTACCAGACATTTATCATCTGTGTGCTGATCGCTGATATTCACCCTCTCCCTTAGACACAAGAGAGGTGCAAGAAGCCTGTAATCCTTTTCTCTCAGCACATTAGTGTAAAGCCTCATGAATCTCTACTAAATTTGAGAGAGAACATGAAGCTAGGTTGCAGCTGCCTTGTTGATTTTATATTTCCTCTCATTTCAGTGCCTTTCCATGGAGCTGAGAATTAAATGGCTAATAAGGCATCTGCCCCAAGCAGGAGTCTCTAGATTGTGACAAAAGCATCTTACATCAGGGTTTGGGTTATTGGTTTTTCTTGCCATCACATATCATGTTATTAAAATCACTAGGGATACCTGATCAGGGGTAGTGACTGTCAAAGGCAGTTTAGCTGGCAGAGCAGGTAAGTAGGTGTCTCCTGGACTTAGCTGGGTGCTGGAGCTGTGTCTGGGAAGTGGCTGGAGCTGTGGGGCTGGGCAATATCCACAGGAAGAGGACTGTGGAGGCGCAGGGGCCCGGCTGGCTGCTGTTCTCTGCATAACGTGACAGATAAGCTGAAATCCTTGAAGAAATAGATTCTGAAAGAAACACAAGTGTGCTCTATTTTGGGGTGGCAGATATAAAATGCACTAAAACATCTCCCAGTCTCCATCTGGAAGAGTGGTGCCCAAAGGGAAAGGAACCCTCTCTGGGAGCAGGAGGCAGGGTCAGGGTCAGACTTACTGTCAGACAAGGAGTTGGCTGTGAGCCTGGGAAGTGGCAGCAGTCCTGTGGCATTCTGCACTCATCCCATATGGACCCCTAAGCTCTGGGGCCTGAGCCTGTCTGCTCATGGGCAGGAGATAAGGCTGAGCCAGCTGAACTGGGGACAGAGAGGCTTGTTGGCAAAACAGAGCTGATGGGGCAGGAATTACAAAGCCTCAGAGACTGCTCCAGTGATGGGCCTAAGAAAAATAAAACTTTTTTCTTACTAATAAAATACTGAATATTTTCATTAAAATATTAATTTTCTTTTTTTTTTCTTTATGGAAATTTGTTGTAGGCCAATAACACGCACTTTTAAAGATGAGGTGCAGGCACTGATGCACTCGACTGCCGTTACAGGCCAAATGGACCTTGGCTCATGGCTGTCAGAAATGGGGATGCTTTGGCTCTCTGTCTTGAAAAACCCATTAGCAACAGAGCAACGATCATCCCACATGCAAAACACAGCTGGTTCCATTCTGCACTATGGGTGGTTTTGTGCAAAGACCTGTCTGCTGGGGACTTCCAGACCTGGGTGTTCCTTGTAACGTTCAACTCTCTTCCCAATTTCTCAGCTGTGGTACCCAGAAATGCAGAAATGTCCCTGCTGCTGCAGAGGCCCTGCAGACAAAGAGCTTCACAGTCATTCTAGTGATTAAACTTTCATTAAAGTTCACCTTTACCATCTTCAGACCCTAAGTTTTTCAGTACTGTTATAATTCACTTTTAAATGAAGGCTTATCTCTAATAAGCAACTATGTTTGCTGGGTCTTTGGCTGAATTGGAATCAAATAGAAGCATATGAATATTTTTATACTTTGCTTTCCCACCTCCTCAGGCTTAGCAGGCAGGCTCATTTCAAGTGTAATGTCACCAGTTTTAGGGATTAATTAGACTCATATTTTGTGGTATAGTTAAAATACTATAAAAAACCAAACCAAAACAACCAAAACAAAAAAAACTCTGCAAGAGATTTTCTGCTCTGCTCTAAACCTCTAGCACTGTGTGAATGAGAGACACACATTTGTACCAGCAAAGACAATCATGACTGATGGATTGGTGTGATTTGGCACTTACTTGATTTTTTTTTCTTCCCTGTAGATGAAGTTCACTGTTGAAGTTGGGATTTGCTGTGTTAGAAATCATTCCAAGGCACAACCAAGAAAATCATTCCAAGGCACAAGCCTCTGCTTTTGAATTTTTCCACATAAATACCAATAGGAGGAGACTGGAGGTGACTGATTTTGGGGAGGATTTGCCTACCTTCTGGGTCCTGCAGAAGGGTTCAATCCTTTCTGCTCTGTAAGTTCCTACTCCTCCTTCTCCCTCCAGCAGTTACCACAGGCTGATGTAAGTGCTGTCCAGCCTTGGGTGCTATACAGATACATTTCACCCCTATAAAAGGCTCAGGATGGAAAGAACAGTGTGCTTGTCCTTTCTCAGCTACTCAAACACTCCTGCCTCTGTTTGCTGAATGCTCCAACTCTTCCTCTGGGCTTTTCTTCCCCCTCCCCTTGGAAAGGGAGATCCTTTTTTCCAGGATGTAGGACATTGTAGGCTCATTTCCAGCACACTTCACAGAAGGGGCTTCAGGTGAATTTGTTTCAAGAACCTTGGCATGAGCACCAGGCTGAGAGCTTCTACATGCAGGGCTGGTCCACCCTTCATCCTCGCTTGAGACAGTCCTGCCATAACCTGACCCTCAAATGCTGCTTATGCAAATCCTCCTTTGCATAGCTAATGGCTGTTTATTGATGCTAACCTGGCCAAAATAAGTCACTGCTTATTAAAACTGCATTGCCTTCCCCTGGTCTTGAATTTATCCTTGAAGTCTAACTTAAAAAGATGCTAAGAGTCCCCGAGTGACTGTTAACTTGACTCAAAGTGGCTACAAAGAGTTTTCCCAGTGACCTGACAGTGGTGTGCAAGCTGCTTTTGCCGAGTTTTTACTCTGAATCTCCCAGTTTTACCCATGTGAACATGTTGCCATGTTTCTCAGGCTGCTCTTAACTCCACCAGACCAGTGGCTGTCCCTGTGTTCTCCGTCAAGAGTCTTTCTGCCACAGTTGTGTTCTGGGATATGGAGGCAGGTACCACATGTCTAAGGCAGGTACTCTCTTCACTTCCATTTTAAACATCTAATTCTACCTTCAGCAAGGTTGGTCTTCACCCCTTCCCCTTTGCTCCCATCAAGTTAGTGTTAAACACCTTCCACGTCTTGTCCCTTTTAGTTTTAACATGCTCAGATTAACAATGACCATGTTCAGTGGGTAGGAAAGAATATAAATATTCCACTTGACTTTGCTGGTGCTCTTCAGGTCAATAGGAAGAAATTTTTCTGGTGATAAAGGGAAAGACCATTTAAAAATAAAGTTGTGACAGCCTGTGCTGCTAGCACATGAACTGAAAGGATGAGTTCATTTGGGGAATGTTACTTCCCCTCCTGGAATACTTCACTATATGTTTCTAATTACAGCAGGTACATTTGGCCCCAGCAAGCCTCAGAGAGCAGGGCGATGTTGATGGCCAAGATGAAGAGCAATGGAGAGGTTCTAAAGATCAGGAGAACTGAGTTTCCAGCTCTGCCACACAACCCTGGGCTGATACCTCAGTCTGGAGGAGTCTTGTGTTCTGCAGGTAATGGCCCCAAGAAGGGAACATCTGGCTCAGAGGAACACAGCAACTCCCAGAGCTGACCCTGCTATGTGGGCAGCCAAGAGAGGTCTGGGGCTGCAAAGGCTACAGGATGCCTGTGCTGGGGCAAAGAGCTGAGCTGCTTTACCCTGGTAAAGATACAACTGCTGCTACTTAATCTGCCATATCTTCTTCTAAAACTGCCATAAAGACAGGTGACAGATGATCTCCTCACAGTTTGTGATCCCTCCCTTGCTGCTCCTTGTAGATATTTCTCTTTCCTCTTCCCCTCCACACTCTTATATTTTTGTGGGGTAGGATGCTAAATTAGGGAGAAGAAAATCATGGTGTGGCTGGACCAGGGGCAGCAACATCAGGACAAAGCTCCCACGAAGGGCTGAAACCAGTGTAATGCTGCCTGCAGGCCTTATGAGAACATCCTGACAGCATCAGGTGAAGGGAGAGAATGGAGTGGGATGTGACATCCATGTCTGGCATGGCCAAGAGCCAGAGGTGGGGCTGACTTGAACTGGGACAAAATGCTCTGTGACTGTCTGGGGGGTGGTAAAATCAAGAGCCCTCTGCTCCAAAGCATCCCTGTGATCTGCCCTCAGGTATGCTGGAGAAGACAGGAGAAAAGGCACAACTCAACCTACTCCATATCACCAGAGGAATGATAAAATGCTTGCAAGGAACACTTCTCCCAGTGTCGGGCTCAGGAGAGCAGCTGGAAGCTGCAGTCTGCTGTCGTGCTGGGGTAGGGACAAATTCCACTCCATGCTGCACTGCAGAGTTGTTTGCTCAGGCTCTGCAACGTGGCGATTGCTGGAGCTCTTGGGTGTTGTGGCAGCTCGTAAAGGTCAAGAAAAAATCTCTCAGCCCTGTGTTTGGTTTGCTTGTTACTAGCTGGGCTGCCACGGCTGCCCTGCACGGGGCACGGGGGCCTCTGTGTAACTTCCAGGGTGATGTCCTGGCTGTGCGTGGGAGCTGCATTGCTGTTTGACAGGGCAGAGGCTGAGATATTTTTTTCAGAGGTACAAAATGCAGCTCTTAAAAACCCACAGAGTCACCCCAAATCCCTACTAAGCCCATAAAGCAAGACTAGAAGAACCCCCAACACAACTGACCTATACAGTTAAGCTCCACTTTTGCCTCACTGCCAGTGCTCAAGTTTAGCACAGTAGTTTCCCACAGCTCCACTCCCGTTGCTCACATTGGCAGCAGAGATATTGCAGTAATGGAAGATGCTCAGGATAACTGAAGATAGAAGAAGGTGCTTCAGTATGGGGCCAGCTAAGTCTCGGAGTCATCACACAATTAAATGAGACTTGTACCTTAAGCACCTGAAAGTCTCATCAAACAGAACCTGCTCATGAAGGATTTGCAATTTATGTTGAAGTCTCTGAATGTAGCCCTTAAACTTTTTGGGGATCAGCCTGATGTGACCACTCTAAGAATATCTAAACATGTCACATACCAGCTTTACTCACTGAATTACAATAGCATTCAACAGGATTTAAATTAGCTTCAGCACTCTAATCGTGTTGCTACTACAACAGCAGCAAGATAACTCCCAGGCGTTGGTTATGTAGCCTCTGAGGAAAAGAGATTTCAGATGTGTTCAGCAGAAATGCACCGTGTGAGCCATGGTTATAATTTCATTAACAGGATGCTACTCGGCTCCTACTGGGAGTTGGAGGAGATTAGCATTATAGGGATCAGGCACCTATCCTTGTGTTCACACCGATCTCCAGCCTGCAGGAGAATGAGCTGCCAGAAGACGTGATCCTCAGACCTCTAGCCTGGTATTTGACACAAACTTGAAAGTGTTGTTGCCCTCCAAAAAACTGAACTCAGTGGAGAGCAGAGTATGGTCAAAAACTATTTAAGAGGGACTTCACAGAACTAGCAGGATATATATAAGAAGGGTTGAGCAGAGGAAGATTTTGGAGGTAAAGCAGGAAGAGCAGAGCAAGAAGCCAATGCCAGGGATGTGCTGTTTGCAGGAGGGTCCCACAGCACAGAGTGCAGGTGAGGTCTGTTAACATGTCCTCCAGGGCTCCATGATGGAAATGGCATTGCAGAAGACGCCTTCCTGACCTTGCTGGCAAAATCCCCCAGTTGTCTGGGCCATCCACCAGATAGGTTGTCAATCAACATGTCACAAGCCAAAAGAAGGTATATGGCCAGATTTAATTGACAAGCTGTTCTGACATTGCTAAAGTAGGTATCTGCCTCTGTAGGGTACAGGGTATGTGTGAATGTAACAGATTGCTGGCTTTTGATGTAGACCACATAATTTGGTGTCTTCCTGACTGACAGAAAGCACAAACATGTATTAAAGCATTATAAAATACAGGTCAGAGGACTTGTGGTTCTCCCTGGCCAAAGGACAGTCTGTAGTGTCTAAGTAGTGTTAAAATTAGTACTATTTTCCACTGGAAAAGGCAATCTAATGATACCTTATAGCTTTTAAAATTTTTGTTTGTTTTTTTTTCTTGGACTTTCTCCTCAGTAAAGTGACTGTGTTCTACTTCTCGTTAATTAACCTCTGAACTTCTCATCATTGCTTAAACAAGACATCAACATCCTTTCATGGAGCATTATTGAAAAGCAATGGGAACAAGGATAGGAATGCTGCTAGTGAAGAGAAAATTACACTTTGGTTTGCATTAACATGGCAGCTATGACCCATCCTTCTGCCTGGCTCATTATTACAAGACCTTGATGGAGGCTTTTCTGTATTGGGGACACTGCAGCAAAGCTAAGCCTGCAGAACATGATCTTCTTTTGTATTGTTTTATAATTCATGGGTGTTAATGCCTCAAACACTGTTCTGTGAGAAGAACACGATGCAGCAGGGAGGCAGAAGTGACCAGTGTTGTTCCAGATGGTCTGTGCTGATGTCTGCTCAGTAGCAACATGGCCTTGAGCTGAGGCTGTGGGTGTTGTTGGGTTGCCACCACTGTTTCTGTAGTGCCAAGGGATTCCAGCAGCAGACTAAGATGACCTCGTGCTGGCTGCATCACAAACCTGGAATAAAGAGAAGAAGCTGCAAGCAAGGGAGATAGAGGAAATTACAGAAAAATATAGTTCAAATTCTTGGAGTACAGTTGTACTGGAAAAAATATACTGGGATTGGGTGGTGGTGTCCTGGTGTATAGCATATTTATAAGAGGCAAAGGGAGGATAGCATGGCTACCTCGAACTTGCTGAGAAGGAAATATTCCCATGCAGAAGGGGCACCATGCAAGAATGTGAGCACAGATGTTTGAGCAAGGAAGGAAGAGGTGGATTTCACGACCAGGTGGACAAAGAAGCTGATTTCTTGGTGCTAAATGAGCAACAAAAGACAATGCAGGGTTGTCTGTGAAAATCTTTGAAATAAAGAGGTTTTATCTGTTTTATCTGATATAAAGAATTCCACAGAGAACTGCTTGAGAGCAGTGCTGATTTCCAAGTGTTAGACTTGGAACAAGACCTCTGAAACAGGATTTGCTATGGGTACCTGCAGCAATGTGGCTGGCAGGAGGATAAAAGGGTTTTCCAGCAGAGGAGAAGCAGGCTGGGAAGAGCTGCAACTTCAGGGGAAGCCAGGAAGGCTGCACTTTTCAGGTGTTACGTGAGAGAAATCTGTAACATTTAGACATTAGAGTGAGTTAGAGAGGACTAAGCTGTGCCGACAGTGGGCGCTGGTAGAATAATGGTTAGTGCTGTCTCAGCCTGTGATGCTGAAGCTGGCAGATGGACATCCATGAAATGCTGGAGGTTCTTTGTGCCAGTGTGTGATTATTAGAGAACAAAAGTCCTGTGGCCAAGAGCACTGTGAGCATCTCTGCAGCATCGCTCCAGAGCCCTGTCCTGCAGGAAAATACTGGTTTCCATGCCCCTTCCAACTTTGGTTTCCGTCCTTCAGTATAAGCTATGAAAAAATGTCAGGTTGATTTTTCAATTGAGGACAAGGAAGTAAAAAAGGTGCATACTCCTAAGCCATCTGTAAATGCCTTGATCCACTTTGGCTTTGCTCAGGGAAAAGAAAAATTTCTAAACTTCCCATGAGTAGTACTTAACATACGTGCAACTGGGTGTCTACCACTGGTCTTGGAAAAATAATTGCTTGCTTTTCCAATTTCATTGGTCACCCATCGATCTTAAAAGTAGGAATGCAAATAAGTAGTTTCTGGATGATATTAATTACAAGTAAGCAAATTATACTTCAGCAACTGTTTTATCCCATGGCTACCAAATCTACAGAACAGCAGGATAAATATCAGAAATGCCCCCATTCTCAGACTTTGCAGGGTCTGAGATTCACCACTTGGACTTGGGAGGAATTCCGTGTGTGTTGTTGGAGCAGCTGCTCAGAGAGGGACAATGGCAGCAGCCTGGCCCCCACTCTGCACAGAAGTTTCTGTCTCCCTGGTTGATAGGGTTGAAAATTTTTCAGAACACTGACAATAACGGGCAGATCAGGGAAATGTGAACATGCAAATCAGCTTTACTAACATTTCTTGTTTAGCGTGGAAGTTTTGTGCTAAAACAGACCATAGGCATCACTACAAATTGCTCTCTGCTCTGGGTGCCTATTTCCTTGCTCTTACTTACAGCTGCTTGCAGTTATCTCTATTGTATTCTTATGCAAAGCAAATATTTTGGCTAAAGTGTGTTGAAATGCTGTTTTAACTGAGTCATTCATTTGCAATAAATGAAATATAAAGAATGCTTTTTGGAAACTATGCTTAACAGAATTAAAATCATCACGCTGTTCCTTTCTTAAATAAATTCTATTCAGCAACTCACCTGGGTAATGAATGGCATGAAAACTCCATCTACCCTCATATAGTTCTTATGATATAAACACAGATTAAACCTGTGCCATTGAAGTGGGGGTTTTTTTCTTTACTGAAAAGAAAAGAGAGGAAAAATATTCACAGTTCAGTTTGTTATAACCAGGTCCTTCTTATTGCCTGGCTCTGCTCTCTGTAGCTGTAAGGAGCTGATGGCATCCACACAATGTGTCTCATTAATTTGGGCACAGCTTCCACTTTCCCAGGGAGAGCTGCTCTTCTGTTACATTCATTATGGTAAAGTGAAGTTAGCGTGATTACTTTAGATCTTAAATTTGATGCTTAACTTTGAGTATATATACTATATACATTCAAATACAGTGTTTAGAGCCTCTCTGATATTTCTTTGGGTATTGGTGGTCAAACAGTGTTTTATTAAAGGAGGAAGACTCATGCAATAAAATTAAACTATTAAAGATTCTTTTCCAGCTCTTTGCACCTGGCATGGCTGTGGACACTTTTGGTCCTGTAATTTATGGCAGAAATCTGCCATCTTGTCTCTTGTAAGTGCTTGCTAAAAATGTTTATAAATATGCTGGGAAAGCAACTACTCACCCACCCTAAGTAATCATTCACATTGCAGGTTCTTGTGGTGCAAAACAGATTGACATGCTGACACAGCACAGGTGCTAGTAACTAATACCTGAGGAGACAGGGAAACAGGGCATTGAGATCTACGGAGGTCAGAGGCTGGGAAATTCGTTGACATTTGGCCCCCTGAAAACTCTGAGGCTTTTGTGGGGTGAAACAAATGTGGAAATAATCTCTCTTGCAATATGCAAGTTCAGCAAATTCTACATTTGTTGAAAATGGATATGCTCTTTGTTTTAGTATGGAGCAAAGCTCTCGAGACAACAGCTCTTGAGCTCAGGCAGCTGTTGGTGGGCGTCTGAGCCCTGTAATTCAGGTGTTTCCCCTTTGATTTCTCTGGTGCTGGAGCAGTAACTTCAGTCCAGCTTACAGGGACACAGGGTAGTGCAAACTCACCCACAGAAAGTGAGGTTTCCCTGCCAATTCTCTTTAACCAATTTCTTTTGGACAAATATTTCTTCTTCCCTCACCCCCTGTTTTTCTCCAGTCCTGTCTGATATTAAACAATCTCCAGCAGTAGCACGGTTCATTGCTGGATTAATCAATTTGTGCAGAAGATGTCATATCAATGACCATTACAATTTTGCCTGAGCAGCACCTAGAAGCAATTTTTCATCTCTGTCCATTCTTCATTATCTGCACTTAGTTATTTTAAAACAGAAACTCCAATTTTATTTTAAAAGCCCCCAAGTTTAAAAATCATTTGCAAAGCTGTTGAATGTATTAACGTGCCAGTAGGAACTGGGGAAGGCAGATGCTGAGTAGGAAGTACATGTTCATCCTGAACTAGCAGGAGCTAGAGCTGTCAGGGTGTCCCCTGCCATCTGGCCTGTCGGAGCATGTGGCAGATTCACAGCTCTCAAGGGAGGACAGGCTGTAGAGGCCATAGGATCCCATTATGCTGTTTATGGGGACAAGCCAGACATTCGTCTCGCTGAGACACTGGGTGATGCTACAACCACGCGGTCTTTGCCATAGCCCCTTAAAAACTCGGAGATGAAGCTGGTACTTACAGAAATGTTGATGTTTAGAAAAAAAAACGTGTCGGAATCCTGATGGATTTCAGCCAGACACATATACTAAAACGGGAGAGGACTGAGCCCGCTCCTGCCCGCGCGGCGTAGAGGGAGCGGGCAGGGATCGCTACCGGGGCTAGGCGCCGCGCCGCGGCCAGACCGCGCTTGCGAGCGTCCCCCAGCACCGGCGGAGCCCTGAGCCCGCCTCCCTCATTAGCATCGCTTCCTCCTCCGCCGGCCGGCCGCAGAGGGGTGCGCGGCAGCGGCGCCGGAGCCGCGGCGACTCCCGGCAGTGGCAGCTGCAGCTACCGAGCCGCGCTCTGCTCCGTGCCAGCGGCCGCAGCAACTTCGCCGCCCCGAAGGCTGCGGAAGCGAGGCGATGGAACGGCGCACCCAGCAGCGGGAAGCAGCACGGAGCGGAGTCCCCCCCGCCTCTCTTCCCGGTGGGGCGGAGCGGAGGCCCCCCCCCCGCCCCCGCCTCTTCCATCCTCGGCGGAGCAGCGCGGAACGGAGTGGAGCTTCCCGCCTCTCTTCCTCCTTCCCTGCCTCCTTCCTTCCCCGGCGGTAGCCGCAGCCCGGGGCGGGAGCGCGGATGCGGCGCGGAGCCCGGCAGAGCCCATCGCGGGGCCGGGGCCGGGCGCCGCGAAGAGCGGGGGGATGCTGAGCCCCGCCGCCCGGCACCGCGCCCGCCTCCGGGAGATGCTCCTCGTGCTCGCTCTGTGGCTGGCGTGGCAAGAAGCGCCTGCGGCGCCGACCCCGACGGCGGAGGACATCACCCGGGGAGTTGTGAGTTACCCGCGGCCCCCCGCTCCCCTCCGCTCCCCCCTCCCCCGCAACCCGACTCGCCGGGTACTCCCCCCACCTTCGAGCATCGCGGGGCCACGCGGCGCTGGGCGAGCTTCGGCGGCTGGAAACGCTCCCTGGCGCGCCCCGCTGCCCAGTACCCCCTTTGTGCCAGTGCCCTCTGTCCTGCTCCCGCTGATCGGGCCCTTTTACACCCGGTGTCCCCTCCAGCATTATCTACGTGGTGCCACTCGTTGCAGCTGGTGCCCCCCCCCCTCCCCCCCGCGCAAACGGAAGGATCTGTTTTCCCCCCCCGCACCCAGTGCCCCCCACCTTATACCCTCTGCACCGAGCCCTCTGGAAGCCAGAGTCCCTCTCCCTAGCACTCAGTGCATGGTGCCTCTCCTGCACCCCAGCCTGGTGACCCAACTTTCCCCCAGCCGAGCATCGTGGGGCGATGGCCTCACCAGTTTTCACACATGGATGGTGATTTCTCAGGCGCTGGGAAAGGGCTGGTCTCTCTCGAGGGCTCCCTGCCTGCCGTGGAGCCACACAAACTCCAGCAGCAAGCAGTGTAAAATGGCACGTTTTGAGTCAGAGCGATCCCCTAGGACTGAGACATTCCTCGGGGATGTGTTAAAGGCTGCTCTGTGCCGGCAGCAGATGGAGGGTTGGCTTCATTGCGGGGGTCTGCACAGCGCGGACATCGTTGTGGTCCTGCTTCTCCCCTCACAGGTGCTTGCTTAGTCTGCAGGGATATAACGGGTTTCAGCAGGCACGGGGAGCTTAGGTCACGTCTCTGCCAGGTCGGTGGCAGCAGGTCTATACAGCTTCACGCCTCAGAGCGAAGAAATTAAGGGTTTTCTCCTGAAGGAAGAGAAGTTTCTTGTAGCTTATACGAGTTGTAGCTCAGAGACGACCCGCGACTATATCACACCTGCGTGTCAGAAAGCCATCTGTGGCTGGGCGTGGGCGGGCAGTCCTGGGGCTGGACCCGCCAGTTTGGAGAAATTCCCTGAAATTTAGTGCATTTAGAAATGCTGCCAGTGCACTGCTGTGAAGGCGGGAGGGAGGAAGGGTTTGCCGCGCGGTAGGGTTATCTAATGAGCAGGGCTCGCTTAGAGCAGTGCACCAGGACGCTGCCTCCGCCTCCCAGGCTCCGGGTCCAAGCGTGTGCTTCGGCTCACAGGCTCCGGCTCAGACACCTGCCAGGGAAGACAAAGCCTATCGTTCCCCATCTGTTCCTAAGAGAATAGAAAATTTGGTGAATATAAAGTATACCTGCATCATTATGGTGCATTCACTTTCCTCTGTAACCAGATGTTAAAGCTGGAATTAATATTTCATGCAAACAGCACACAGATTGATGTATTCTGCCCCAGTCAATTTAACTCAAACTTTGTCTTTGACCTGCTTTTACCCTCACTACCGAACAAGTTGCACTCAGCTTTTACAGGGTAAATGTTAATACTCGAGGGTCTTATTAGTTACTGATGACAACTTTCAGGCATTAATGTACTTTTTTAGTCCTGGAGTAGATTGGAGCACTCTCTCCAAACCCTGCTGCTGGGGCTGTCTGATGGTGGGGTTGGTGGTACTAGAGCAGAAGTGAACTATGGGAGAAGGGGGTTACATTAAACCAAGACTTGTTTAGGCTGGGAATCTGACATTTAGGATGTATGGTTGATGTCAGGATGCTGTCTCCCTCCTGTTGATGTTCTTGCTGGGGCAAAGAATCTCTCCAGCTTGAGACAGCACTGGTGGGTTTCCAAAGGGGTTGAATGTAAATCAGGTTTAAGCTTATGCCCTCTACTGAGCAGCAGGGAGCACAGAAGCCAGATATTTTCAGAGGTTTTGTTAGAAAACTACCACTCTCAGGGAAGTGAGAGCCTCAAGAATGATTTGACATCCACTTTATGAAGCAATTATGAAATTAAAGATCTGTGGGGCATTTCAATCAAATATTTGAAATCTAGAAACATGACACCATGCCATTAGAAAGCTCTGCTAACCTTGGAAAATTATATCCAGCAATTCTCTGTGGTAAACAGAGCACCATGTCAACAGAGCTTTTATATCCCAAATGCTCATCCCTTGTAACCTAGAGGTTTTCAGTGCTGAACTGGACTGTGCCTCTGAGCTCGGTCTTCTGCTCCACTCCTGCTTGGGGTTTGTTTTAAATGAAACTATGGTGGTGGGCCAAATTAAAGTTCAGCAAAATGAAAGAGGGCTAAAATTCAAAGGCAGTTCTTGTTAGCATGCTGCCCAAAGCAATATAACATGGAATGATTCTCCAGATTTCATTATTAATGGAATATCCTGCCCAGTTTATAAATCTAACTTGATTATTAATGTTTTTATTTTCCTCCATTAGCTACCCTGACAAAGAGAACATAAATTAGCTGATGGAACAGAGCTTGACTTGAGTGATTCCATTGAATTTTAGTACACTGCTTTTGAGATTTATGACTTTGCATTTTGCACTGCTGCCTTTACAGTAAATCCCCAATCCCTCCTCACCACAGCATTCACAAATTGTATCTTTTTAAGGCTGTTGAGCTCCGACGTCTCAGGGGTGCAGGCAGCAAAAACTTCCTATACACTAGTAGTAACTTAGTAATGAGAGCTCTCATTTCATTGGGCTTTGTACCAGGTCTGGCGGGAGGTCTACCTTCAAGCCGCGCTTTTCAGAATAGCTGGCGTGTGGAGCCTGAACACTGAAGGTGCTGACGTGGAGATTGGCTGGTTTGTAAGGGAGCCAGCTGTTCCTGCAGACAGCTCCTGCCCACTGGGCCGCATTGCTGCTCTTGTGGGGACATGGCTATGCAGGGCAAAACCTGCGGCTTGGCTAGCTTGGCCCCAAGGGAGATGTTTTGCCTTAGGGAGTTGCTTTGCCTGGCACAGAGGTTGCCAGAGACGAGTTGACAGTGGGGTGGTGGTGGTGGCATCACTGAGATCATCCTGTGTGAACATGGGCTTTGGTATCAGTGGCTGAGTGACGCAGGAGTGCCAGGAAAGTTTTAGTTTGGTTGCAAGAGCATGGGTGAAAAAAAGAAGACTGTGAGCGCCTTTTTCTTGACTTTGTGGCTAGGGGTGAGAGGGAAGGTCTATGTATGCCCCCAAGGCGTTTCTCCAGCTGGGGATAGCTGGGCATTCCGGAGGGCTTTCGTATGCACAGCCTCCTGCTCACAAAGCCCTGTCTGTGTTGTTCCCAGAGAAGTTGCTTCCAGGGTTTGGAGGCATTTGCATTCATCGTGGAGACCGGGACCCGCGGTCCCTTTCTGCCGTTATCCCAAGTGGCTCTTTGTTTAGGGCAGGGCCCTCCCTTTGTGGCCGCTTCTCATTTGAATGACAAGGATGCATTTGTGGGCAGAGCATGGTGGCACAGAGCCCTTCGAGGCTGTGCCCCCGTCGTCGTCGTCGTCCCCCCCCCTTCTTCCCGCTGGCTGTGGTGGGCAAGGGGAGAGACAGAGGTTCCTCTGTGTCCCCATGTCAGGGAGCAGTGAGACAGGAGGAACAGCAGTTTCCTATGAGTGTGTGCCCTGCATCTCCCAAGTGCCAAATTTCAGAGTAGAAGCCAGCCCAAGACGCATCCTTGCTGTTTCTGGGGTGCTTTCCCAGTCTTTTCCTTTTCCTGGGCATTCTGCTGCCCACGTGCCGCAACCTGGTCCAGCTGCCCTCATGCTCGCACCTGCCCAGAGTTAGCCAAGAACTCCCCTAAACTCCTGCATTTAAATACCCAGTGGGGCATGTCCCTGAGCCATGGCTTAGCTCCTGGTTCAAGGCTTGGGGTAATTAGCCTTCCATAGTAAAATCCTTGTACAAATATAGGCTGTTCCCTGTATCAGGAGAAAGTGCTGTACTTCTTCTGTTTCTGCTAATGGGGAAATTAAAAATTGATAATTTCAGTTGGAGCCTCATTCAGCCTTCTAAAATGGTGAGTCTTTAAGGACAGAATACTTAATAGAGTCCCTAAACAGCCTTGGAGAGAGGAGCTTTGCTTGGCCCCTCTACCATTAAAGCACTTCACGCCTTCCCATATGGAGCAGTGCCCATCCCAGGTCCAAGAATTCCCTTCAAGATAGCTAAGCTACCATATTAAGAAAAAAAAAAAAGTTGGTTACATTTTAAAGTACCTCTTGAAGCCAAAGTACAGTGCAAACTAAATTGACAAAAGACTGTCTGGAAGCTTTCAAACAGCCGGGCTGCTGTGAAAGCATTTAATCTGGTATTAAAGCCCTTGTTGGTGTGAGCTGCTCCTTCCCTTTCAGATTTGAGACCTCCATGTGCAGTAATGCAATTTCCTCCTGGGCTTGGCTGCTATTGTGGTCCCAGCCGTGGGAACTAGCCAGGGTAGTCAGGCTAAATTACCCACTTTAATGAAATTCGGGTAGTGTTCAGAGCCAGTGGATGAAACCCTGCTGTCACCAGGGACTTCCCTACAGTTGATGCTGGGGATGGAGCAGTGAGCTCTTGCACTGGCCTCACTCTTCATCTTTGGTGCTGTGTTGGGGGTAGAAGTTCCTGTCTAGCAGGCACCCCCTTCCCTGGGGGCACCATGTAATGTGGCTGTACCTCCATCTTCTCCTTTTGCCAGTAAAATCTCCTGTGGCAAAGGGAGATCGCTGCCTGTGTGACTCAGCCTGGATATTTAGTTATTCTTCCTCATTAAATTAAACATGCGAAGAGGCAACACCAAATGCAATGTGCTCCCATCTCTGCCCAGCATTGGCCAGGGCTCTCCTGTTTTGCTGTTGGGTGTGACTCACCAGTGGGACCAGTGTGTGTTGGCTCTGTGGAGGACAAGGGATGACACGGGTGATGTATCCATGAGACTGGAGGATAGGGCTGTCTGTGACACCCTGTTTGTCCTGGTAGGTTCATAACTGCCAGTGGCAGCTCACTGTGACTCATCATCAGGGCCATGCACTAATTTCTCATTACTTACTCATTGTCAAAAGTGCTGTAGGAATGGGGCTCTGTGGCTCTGGGAAAGGTCATGCTGTGGTTGAGGGAACTTTTATTTCTGGAATTTATGGACCCTGTGGGAGCAGCTGTGTACCCTGTGTGGGTCTCGTGTCCTGGCTGGTCCTGTGGAGGTGGCAACTTGGAAGGGAGAAGGCGTCACATCTTGGTTGATGATGAACACGGGCCACCACACTGTCACTTTTTAAAGGGTCTCGCTCAGACTAGAGCACCACTTGAAAGCTTAGGATTTGCTTCAAAATAACCTGTGATCTGACAGCAACAGTTCTCAAAATTCTTTCTTTTATCAAAATCACTTTAAATGGGTAGATTTGGGAGTTTCGGAATCTCCTGCTGCTGCACACGTGCCAGCTGCATCTCCTTTGTCCCAGATTTTTATGAGGATTGTCTGTTTTCTGGGTCAGAGAATTAAGAGATTTGATGTTATATTAAAAAAAAACGCACCAAACCACATATGCAAAGTTAAATCCAATGCAAACAAAGCAGACAAAGGGGTGAGGGGAAGGAGCTGCTGGAGGACCAGAGAATTTTAGATCAGAATGAGAAACCACGTTTGACAACAGGTTTGTTCTGAGGGAAGACCTGACATGGATAATTGCTGACATTCACCGAGGACTGTGGTCTTCAGGTGGGATTCTGGCTTTTTAATTAGCCATGATAATTTAATAGGAAAGAACCCAATTAAATCTGAGGAACTTCCTGCATCAGAAGATAACATGTCCACAGAAAATTATTCTTCCAGGACATCTAGAGATGACCTACAGCTCCTGCTGACAACAGTCCAAATACAGTGACTTGGAAAGTGGCAGTATATTCAGGATTTTTTTTCATATTGTTTTTACAAGAGGGAGTTTCTGCCTGTTTGACAGTCAGTGGTCAGGCAGAGTTCTTCACACCGGCTCACATTCTATTTCATCTTGACCATTTTGAGTGAACAAAAGCAATTTTACCTGTGTCACAGGGCCCTTGCTCCAAGGTGATGAACGTGTTTAGATTATATTGTCATATAACAAACCCCAACTGGCATCTCTGTGGTTCAGCTCCCAGATGCCGAAGATCATCCAACAGTGCTGGTACTGCTGTTACGTGCTGGGTTTGCTCTGAAATCTGAGACTGTTCTACACAGCCCTCTATACTCATCCTTCTTTAACAGTACAGACAAAAGTCTTCCTCATTCAAAATAGAAGCGGGAGATAAGTGGACTGCTTTACTCACATGTCTGTCTTCGTTTGTAGAGGTTGCCTGTCATGCACTGTGGTGGGGGCACTTAACCGCCATGCAGCTTCCCCAGGGCTTGCATCCAAGACCACCTGGCTCTGGATTTTTTCACTTTCCACCAAATGCCCCTGGCTGGAGATGGCAGACTACCAAGAGATCAAAAGGAAACTTCAGGGGCTGCTTGCAGACTTGGGGAGATTTCACTGTCCAAGGGCTGAGGAAGCAGATCTGAGGATGGTGTTGGAACCAAGGGAGCAGCTGAACCCTGCAGGGGCCCCAAGCGGGATAAAAAGATGAAAAAGACCAGTGTGTGAGGAAGGGGTTCCCACAGGATCTCTTTTGAGAAAAAAAACCTGGAAACACTCTTCTGAGGAGCATCCACTTGATTGGCAGCTGTAGACTTTCCAAAGTACTGCAAGTTCTAGGCTATAGTGCTTGTTCTTGACTGTCTATATATCAGTTAATCCTTCCTGAAGATTTGCTTTTCTCAATGAGATGCTGTCATGCAAAAGTGCTACTGCTGATAGTGTGGTTGAAGTACATCTCAGGAGACAGATTCTCCTGCTTTCCTCAGAATGGAAGCTGTGACTTCACTGAGCTGCTGGGTGACTCTGCTGGGCTCCTCCACAACTATAATTACCAAAAACTTGGATGACTGCTGGGATTAAAGGTGTAACACAAGAAAATGCTCCTTTAGTCTTTCTAGCAACTGGGAAGTTTAGTGATGCAACCCCAACAGAAGTACAAGGAGCAAAATGATACCTTGACTCCAGACCTAATTACTTGCAGCGCTGGAGTTGATGTATTTGGTCTTTGGGAAAGGGTGTTAGGTCTCATTTATCACCGAGCAAAAAAAAGCCAGCAGTCTCGTGTTTTTCCTGAGTCCACCACATGCTGTCTCCTCTGGAGACAGCACATCCATTCCACATTAATCATGTTCTGGCTGGTTCTTGGTCAAGGCTGTGTCTTTGACAAGGCTTGTGGTGGGGAGCATGGGAGCTCCCACCCATGCTTAGGCTTGTTCCCACCTTGTTACTTGTGTTTACTTTGTTATTTCTGTTCTGCTGTCATGTTCACGGTGTCCCTCTGGTGCATCTCTCACAGCAGGATAATCAGTGATGATGCTCAAGAAGTACTTTTCTCCTTTGATAAACTCTCTGCGTTAAGCTGGCTTTTATTTTTCTTGTTTGTTCTCCATTTTGCTGCTGCTTGGCAAATTCCCCATTACTCTGTACCGAGCCATGCTTTCTCTACCTTTGCATCTTTCACATCAGAGATGCATTTTTGTTCAAAAGTGAGAGGATATTGGATTCACAAATGGGAAATTCCTCACAGACACGCCTGTGAAATGGCAACATGTTTTATGTGAAGGCACAACTAAAGGGAGATAGGTAGTTTGAGACTGTTGCCACATTTATTTTATACTGCAGCAATGTATCCTCCAGGTCCTATCAATGAGACTCCAAAATGAGGAATCTTGTCGGGCCTCAGCCAGCTCTCAAGTGTACAGCAATCCAGTCCTTCCTCTCGGGCAGGATGCATGTCACATTTCATGACAGAATGACAGGCCTGTCAGACAATCTTTTGCTGTTTTGGCATTTCTGATATACCTTGTGCTTTGGTGCGCACTCAGTGTCCAGAAAGATCAAGATAATCTAGAGGAAATCAACTGTCATGCTACAGAGTCCTGTATGGGCAGTGATGAGGCCAACACTGATTTGAGCAGTCTTCTACCTGCTCACCTGGGTTAAAAGGTCACCCAAGAAGATACTGAAATTTTCTTTCTCTGCCGAAAGTCCACAGCATCAAGTGCCTGATCTGCCAGGTTCTGTGGCATGAGGTATAGATCCTGACCAAGTGGCTTCATCACTCCCTGAAAGGTGACCTGAGCTCTGAGCTCCAGTTCTCTGAGCCAAAAGTTTCCTCTTTGAAGGGTATCCACTCCAGACTGGAGTTGGGTGGCTTTTGTGTGTTTCTCATTCAGATTTTTATTACTAGGGGAGGGAACAGGGGGTTACTTTTGCTGGTTTATCTCTTGCCAGCTAAGTCTTTCCATGCTTCAGGGTTTGCCAGGAGCCCAGCACACCCTTCAGACAAAGCTCTTTCCCTAGAGGAACAGCTCCCCAGGGTTCATGCTCCCTGCCTGGTCTTTGCACCGGGATGTGGAGACTGGAGAAAAGAGGTGCCAGTGGGAGCCCCTCCGCACCCCCGAGGAAAGCCTGTTCACTTCCCTGCAGCTCCTTGGTATTGGCAGAGCTATTCAAGAAACACGCTTTTTGGAGCAAAAGGAGTTTATTTCTGCAACAGCAAACGTGGTGATGAGTCACGGCACCGGAGTCGAGATCTCCTGGGAGATGTGTATCAGCCGCTTTCCTTCTGCAGACAAAACCCTGGGCGAGACCCCGGCCCCAGCTCTCGCCGCCACGGGGACCGGAGCGGGCAGCGCCGCTCGGTGCGGGGGAAACATAGGAGCGTCTCGTCGGTGTCGTGCCGGTGCCCTCTTGTGGAAACTGGGAAAATAGCCGAGAAAATATGCTGGTGCTTGGTTGGGAGCGGTGGTTAGAAACCCACCCGTGGGAGCAGGGAGAAGTGCTGGGTGGTTGGTCCCCTGGGGCTGCATCGTGCCCCCTTCAGCTGCAGCCCGAGAACCTTTGTCACTTCTGTCAATGGTATTGACACTGTGGGAGATGCCATTAACTGACCCTGGGGGAAGGGGCTCCCAGGTCTCGAATCCTGCATCTTGTGCACACCTTTGGTGTCTGAATCCCTGTATGGTGACAGCTGTCTGTGCTTTAAATGGGTGAAGTTCCCCAAGTGCCCCTCTGCACCTCCTTGCTGTTGTTCTGCAGTAATTAATTCCCATCTCCCTCACAGAAAACACCTTTATTAACAGCAGTACAAACTTTCTTCTTGAACAAGCACTGAGCCTGCCAACTGCAGCAGCTCTGCTGTTTTCTTGAGAAAATATCAGGCTGCTTTGGTCATCTTCTGAAAACATCAGTGTGTGAATGTGCCCAGGAGACCACAGGGCCGAGGTGCTGGCTCTTGCCTTCACAAACCCCAGCCCTGGGTCATACACAGCAGCTCTGGCTGCAAAGGGTGGTGATGAGTAGCGGCTCTGGAGCAAACCTGCAGGTGCCAAGTAGCTTCTGACTCTGCCACCCACCTTGCTCCCAAGCCTCTTTGTAAGAGCTGGCAGAAATGGTGCTGTGCTGGGTAGGAAACACCAGCCCAGTACTGTCAGTGTTTCCCATCCTCTGTTCTGGTTTCCCAGCCCTGTGTGGGGCACTGGTGAGCCACGTGCTGGTCTCCCACTGCTGCTGCAGAACAGCCCTGGCAATAGATCTGGTTCTGCTGCCCAGGAGCCCCATTCCCACAGCTCCCCTGAGTTCAAGTTCTCCTCATCTTCTCCAAGTTTCTCTTCTATTTAATTTATTAATACCCTGAAAAACTTTCTCTTTTAAATATCTAAAGAATTTCAATTGCTAAAACCAACATTTCTCCTGCATTTTCCAGACTCAGCAGCTCCTCTCCTTTCCATGTTTTCCTGGAAAGCAGAGTAAAATATGACCCAGCTGGTTCCCCTATGAGGATGAGGGCAGGGGGAATCACTCTCTTGAGAAAATCCCAATACCTGAATTTTTCAAGGGCTTCAGGTCTCCATCCACATTGTTCTGGAGAAGGAACTCATTCCTGGGGCACTCCATTGTGGGAGCAACAGCACTTTCTGCTGTCATTGTATTATCACAGTCCAGTCAGGACATGCTCAAACCATCCTAAAAGGAATTGACCAGAACTGACCCATCTTTGGTGACTGTGCAGAAACAGAGTTGCTGAGCTGAGGAGCCACTGCTGGTTCTCAGCTTACCTTTTTTCATGGGGCATAAGGCCCTATTGGCCAGTGAAAAGGGTGATTCTGCTCCTAATTAAGAGGCGTAAGGGAACGTAGTTGTTCCCATAACGTCAGAACAGCAGAGGGAAGCTGGTGGACTCCAGTCTCCCCAAGCCTGACTTGCTGGTAATGCAGCAGGACAGGCAGTAACCTCAGTGCGAGCAGCAGCTGAGGCAACAGCAAACAAATCCTTTAAGGACTCTCCTGACATAAATAAACATGGAAAATAAATTATGTCCCTGACACTCTGCCCTTAACTGATGGGAAACAAGGTGCATTAACAAAGTAGTTCAATAACCTGGAAGAGCTTCAGGAGAAACCAGCTTGCCAGCCCTAGGAGAAGGGAGAGTACTGCCTGCAAGCGTGCAGAGGAAGTTAGGACATGTGGTAGAGGATGAAGCTGTACAGTGGAAAGTACTTACAAATTGAATTATGAGGGATGATGGTTTTCCTGTGAGAAAGAGCAGGAAGGAGAGGTGGTGTCTGTTGCTGATGGTGGATGTGAAAGGGTGAGGGCAAGGGTGCCAGGTTTGTACCCTGAACTTTGGAGCTGTGACCTGGGGAAGTCACCTGTGCTTTTACTTTGTCATATGAGCATTGATCATTTTGTGTAGGAGAATATGCCGTGACTTACGATATAAAGTCTCCTGGGAGAGTTGGTGATGTAAATGCTATCCCCATAGGTGTGGCAGTAAGTGCGTGGGCAGAGGGGCTGCAGGGGGATGCTCCTGCCATTCATGGGCAGCTGTCCTGGCTGTTTGTGGCACAGAAAACCTTGAACTTCTGCCCCAGCCCACCCTGCTCTTTCCTGCTTCCCACTACTCCAGCTATCTCCTGTTTCATCTTTTAATTAGACAGGACTGGGCATTACCCAGTATCCAGAGCTCCCTGAAAGCTTCTCTCTTATGGCAATCTCTGAATGCTTCAGAGCAGTTAGTGTTTCTTTTATTCACTGTTGCATTTCTCCAGCTTCTCTAGAAAATTCCTTTAGGTCATTAAGTGACCTGGCTACTAGGACCCAGGTGGCTGCTTTTCTCTCA
>JAYDZK010000047.1:13933954-13980193 GCA_034509185.1 Euphonia xanthogaster
TTTCCCTGGTAGTATGCCAGCCCTGCACTGGGGTGGGGGAAGGAGGGTGCCCAGCATGGCACGCACAGACATGCTGTGGCTGAGAGGCTCTCTCAGGGCTTCCCTGCCGCTGTCCTCTTGTCTGCAGGGACAGTTCTGAGCAGAGGGGAGGGCCAAAAACGGCCACAGTTCGTGGAGTGAGGGCTGGAGGACACTTCCCACTCATGCAGGGTCTCCTGGTTATCCCACTGAAGGAGGCAGTGCAGCAGTGGCCTGATGCTGCTGCACACCTCTAGTTCACGTCCACCGTGGCTGCCCTTCCTGGGCATACCACTGGGAGTTACTTCAGGAGCCAGTTAGTTTTTTTCTGACGTGGCTCAATTTGCTGTTCATCAGCAAGGCGGGGGCAGAGTCAGGGGTGCCTGGACCAGTGGCTAAGCCTGTGTCTGGAAAAGATGGCTGTTGCCACCCAGAGCAGGGAGCTAACCTCGACCCCAGTAGAAGCAGCCCTGTCAGGTCTGCATGAAGCAGCTGGTGGCGTTCCCGATAGGTGAGCAGAGAAACAGCTAATGACTACTTCCATTTGAGGAATGTTTCCTGACACTGCTGGGGAGGTCATCGTACTTCCCCCAGAACCATTTGTCTTCTTATCCCAGCCCGTTTGCATTCCTGCCACATCCAGCCTTCCCTGGATTTGCACAGCCACTGGCACCTGGCAGATGCTGCCAGTCCCAGGAGCAAGGAAATGCTCAATCCAGCTCCCTCTGCGCTGTATTTGTCACTGTTGAAAATCCTCTCTGAGTGCGGATACCTGAGAGCAGGTGTCCATAGGAGAGAGGTTACTGTCTGCACCCTCAAAAACAATGCATCCAGATCCAGTGAGCAGCTCCCTCAGTAGCACCAGTGCAACATGGCCCTGCTCTGCTGATATCCCTGATCCAACCCAGCGATCTACACTGGAAGGCGCATTCAGTGTGTGATGCCCTATCTTTAGCAAAAGATGGAAGCCACAGCCAGCTCCAGGCAGTTTTGCTTGGGAACGGATAATTTTCCCTCATTCTCTGTTATAAAAGATTTCAACCATTAAAAAAAAAGGGGGGGAAATGAAGCAATAAACAGTCTAAAAATGACTGAATACAAGACCTCACAAACAAGATCAAGTCAGAGGAATCCGTAATTTTGATGTTGAAGGAAATGCCTTTTCCTGGGTTTATTCCTCCTGTAAAGAGTGAAGTTGTTTCCAAACAGAACAGGGCCAGCTTTCCTGGACATCAGAACCTGTAGTGCCTGTGCGGAAGGCAACAGGGAAAGGCAGAAGGTAGCCAAAGAATCTGGGAAGAAAGGGTTGGATCCTGCCCCACTGCAAAAGAGGCAGAAGTGAGTAGGTCCAGAGCCCAAAGACATCACTCCCAATTTCCTTGGGCTTCATTACTGGAAGAGCAGAGCATGGCAATGACAGAAAGCCAAGTTGAAGTGGAACTCATGAGACAGAGAAGCTCTGATAGGGAGAGCATCACTGCTTGAGAAACCATTGTGTATTGGAAACTGTTTGCTTTTCCTTTTTTTTTTTTTGCCTTTTTTTTTTTTTCCTCGCTATTCCTTGATATGGTTGGGCATTTTCCAAATCATTCCCATGTAAGTGGAGAGCTCAGGGGGCTGTTTTTCACATTTCATGATCTGTGTGACTTGATTAATTTGGCCGTATGTTCAAGCCTCATGAAATTGGCCAATTTTGCTGAGGTTTATAATAGATTATATCCATCTCCTACCATCAGTTGTGCAAATAACCACTTGTTGGTTTCTTAAAGTGTTACAGATAGAGAACAGGCTGTGCACTGCCAAGGAGAAATCATATTTAAAAGAGATAATATGTCTTCTGTGTGAGTTCAAATGAGGAAATGGATGTTTGTGAAGCTCTTTAAAGCATGGTTATGTTAAGAGCAAGAAGATCACTTTTTTCATTTGTATGCAAGGTGAAGAAAGGATGAGACTTTTTTATTCTCCTCCTCTGAACTCTTACAATCTTCCACCATAGAAATTGGTGATAATTGCTGCAAAATGACCCAACTGGGTCAAGGTGTAATTTTGAATCTTAAGTATCTTTCACTCTGTGAGCAATTTGAATGATTTGACTTTAACACCTTGGCAACCCATCACTGGAACAAATAGAAATCTGGCAAGCAGATGCTAGTGCAGAGCAGCATTGATCCAGGCTGTAGAAAAGGCCAGCTGCTGCCTTCCCTCACACCCAAGGGCCTTTTCCATTGATTCACCTCTGTTTTGGGTAATTGGCTTTTGCACATCAGACTGAGAAGTGCTCTACAGGCTGCTCCTTTTCTTCCCCCACTTCTTTCTGGGTGGTTTTCTTAGGTTTGAAGAAAGAAAGGGTGAGTTTTAAATTGCAGGGTGAAGATGAACTTTGAACAGCAGGGTGAGGATCCTCAGACTGCACTGGTACATAGGAGTGGGACAGGCTCAGCAGCCTGGTGACCCTGCTTCTGGCACCAGCCACAGCCCTGGGGGTGAGACAGTGTGCTGTGTAATGGGTTGAGATTTCCTGTGGTATGTATGCAGTCCCTAGAGTCCCTGCTCACAACTACTGCTCTGCCAACCACCTCCCCAGGACAAGAAGAAATGCCTGTTTAATTACTGCAGCTTTGATTTTGACAGCACAGATTTCCCTTGCTGCCTTCTAACCTTCACGGTTTCCTGCCAGCAAAGAAAAGTCGCTTTGCAGAGGCTGTTTGTTCCTGTTTGCTCCCACACCAGATAAAAGCAGGGAGAGGAGCAGAGAGCAATGCCTGCCGCAGCCATGGGACCTTTTACCTGAAAGTCCTGAGGATTCCAAAACCAGGAATTAACCCTGCAGCAACACCTCCTAGCTGTGTATAAATGGGGATGGAAAGATGGGGGGGCTGTGATTTGGGATATCCTTGGCAAAACTGGCCAGCCCTTTGTTTTTTGGGGCTGGGAAGTTTTCAGCAGGTAAGGGCAGAGCCTGCCCACAGCACCTAGAGCAGGATGTAGAATTGGGTCATCATGGAGCAGGCTGGCACAGGCAGTGCCAGTGCCAGGGTGATCCAGAGCATTCCCCCTTACTGACATTAGCAAATGCTCTGGGTTTGTCTGTGGGAGGGATTTGGAGGAAATTCATCATCCAGGTGGTCATTCAGATGAAGTTTTGCCTGCAGCTCATTTGACACCAGTAGCAGCAAATGTTTTGTCACCATGTTGCAGTACCGGTTTAGACTGTTTTCTTCACTCTGTTTAATGCCACCTGTGGTTTCATTAGCATTACTGCCAAAACCCAATGGTACTTTGGAATATGTCCTAATTTCCCATCTTACTTTAGAGCAGAAGGCTTGCCCATGCTCCTTGCACCACACACATGGAAAAGCAGCAAATTCAGAGTGGCCCAACAGCTGGTGGATGTACTTACCTCCCATTTGCAGTGCTACAGAGCTGTCTCAGCAGCTCCTTTGACATCTGCCCCTTACCTGAGCCCTAGACAGAGCACTGGGGTCTAGGGGAAGGGTTGGTGGAAGCAGGGACTCAGGGAAGCTCTCCACATCTCTCCCCTTCAACTGAGTAATGCAAAAATTATCAGTTTAAGGAGGTCTTGCCTTAGTGATAGAGAAGCAAAAAGGTTCTTTGTAATGGTAATTGGGCTGATCCAATTTGGTAGCTTGATTCAGCAATCAGTAAAATATGCACTCTCTTTGATAACAGCTAATTTAGTCACATGCATAAAACTTAAGCACCTGCTTATACCCATTGACCTCACTGGGCTTTAGACACAAATGCTCACTGTAGCAGGACCGAGAGAGAGAAAAAGAACCCAAGAAAACACAGCACAAACTTCCATCTCCAGGTATGTGTTGTTTTAACTGATACATTTTTAATACAGCTTCACTGGGAGGAATAAATGCAATGAAAAAGTAAAATGTAAAAGCCCAGCTGCATGGATACCTGTGGTGAAGATCTGACTTCTACTGGGGTAGAGGCTGTATGGATGAATTTGTTTTTAATTTCATTCTATTGGAAGGAAAAACAAGGAGGCAGATACATGAAAAATTAAGGTGTTGTGCTTCATATTTTGTGTAATTAGCAGAGCTGACAAACATAATTAGAAAAATTTGTCTCTTAAGCAAACACTGATTGTGGGTGAGGATGACTAGCAGTGTTTCCTCCAAGAACAGCTGGAGATGAGGGTCTTGCTTCAGCTCTCCTAGGTTTATTTTGCAGGGATGCTGGTACTAGGCAGCTGCTCTCAGTGCTCGAGAACTTCTTTTGTTGGTGTCATTTGGTGTGCTGTAACAATTGCTCCATCCTAAATACAGTGTTGTGGTGCCAAAGGGCTTTGATAGGGGAATGTTCCTGCCCAGCCCAATCTTTGTAGCTGGTTATGGGTCTCCAGGGCAGAGAGGACTCTGCAGTTCTTTCCTTTCTCTCTGTGAAGCTCACAAGCTGGTGTTACAAACTCAGTGGCAGGCTCTCCTTGCCTTGGTGCATACCAAAGACTTCTCTTTTATCTTGATGATCACCAAGAGATGTTTTTCTTGCACAAGCTCCTCAGCTGCATCTTCTAAATAAGCATGTATAACTTGGAGGAGCTGTGTATTGCTACCCTCTGGGTGCAATACCAGTGGTATAACATTAAAGTATCAGATGCTGAGAGTTTTCAATGGCCTCATTCCAGGACGGCTGCTTCTAGAAGAATTGGTGCCTTGCTGTGCATTAAATTATTTATAATTTTTTTCTGTTGGTGACCTAATTTGAGAATAAAAATGTATATGTGAGAAAAGGTTTTCAATAATGAAATAAGGTAACGAAAAGATAAAGCCATTATACGCATAATTAAAATTATACATAACTGTATCTTCTTTATGTAGCTGCTTCAACAACTCAACTAACTTATTAGGCTGAGTAATCAGCCCCTGAATCTTCCCCCTGTCTGCATTTGGCTCCTGCTGTTGCTAAGGATGCTGCAGAGCTGCCCTGAATAGGGCCCTGGCTGATCCCTTGGGGACAGTGGTCCCATCCTGTCTTACCCCTTTTCCCCAATTTCTGGGCTTGGAGAGTGGGACATCACATGGCAAGGCAGAAAGAGTCTTCAATTTGCTCAAGAAGCTGTTTTTGTCGTATTACTTTGCTAGTGTGTTCCTGTTTCAGGTGGCAAGATGCTCAGAGCCTTCTGAGGATGCACTAAGCAGTTCAGACATCCCCTTATGAGAAGCAGTAAATATTTTCTCCTTGTCTATTTCTTGGCATGATGTAAAGCTCAGACACTGAACTGCAGGAGGCTAGACTGGGAGTAATTTTCTTAGGATAGGGTGCTCTCCCTGCAGGCATGGGTAGTTGATGGGCAGTGGCTGTTGGAAGAGGCTGGACCAAAAACCTCCCTAAACACTACCCTGGAATGGAAAATGCAATTTCCTGCTCCTGTGGGGCAGATTTTCTGTGAGTGGTGAGGGAGGGATCATGGCTCCACAGGTGCCTTCCTTGGGTAAAGAGCCCCGGGGAGCATCGGGCCACACTGGACCTGCTCAGTCCCTCCTAACAAACCAAGGGAACAGGGAAGGGCAGTGCCTGAGAATACTGGTTTGATTTGCCCTGGGGTGCCTCGGAGACTCATGGCCAGAAAAGCCACAAAATGAGCTTGAATAACAGCATAGACAGCCAGCTCTTTAATTTAAAAAATGTGGTTTTACCACTTCTCTAGCTGGTCCCAGCTGGAGCCAGCACAGGAGAGAAAGGAAAAAAGACTCTTGCAAACCCCTCACTCTTCTCATGCAGCCAGCTGACATTACCTCATTAAATGCCGGCACTCGTCTGTATTCCTATTCACAGAAAGCTGATTTCTTGTGGAAAATTCACAGGACAGTCACAGACAAACACAGTGCTTTTCCCAAGTAGTACAAGCTCATCCTATAAATGGTGGCATTAAATACGGAAAAGGAAGCAAAAGGTGTTTGTTAACTGTTATAGTCTCGAGTGGTGGTGAGGAGCCAGCTGACAGCATCACTGCTTTGCCACTTCCCCAGCAATGGGGGAAGTGTCAGTTGCAAATGCTGCCCAAGAGATGAGAAATAATGCTAAAAAAATTTTTTTAAGCCAGATTTTAAAAACACTCTTAAACATTTGTTTTGGTTTAACCAGTGGCTGTAACCAGGAAAAATAATGCATAACGTGAAGTGCTGCTGTGAATGAGTGTTGAGAGGAGTTGAGGTTTGGTGGTCGGGACATCTGACCAGGAGGTAGGGGAAATATGCTCCCCGCACTGTGACTCCAGCCCATCCCTTCTCCTCCCTATTTCCTTTTTGCCATTTCAGTTCCTGACATGGTGAGATCTTGCTGGAGGAAGGACAGGATCTGTGTACTCTATGAGACGGCAGTCTCAGAGCCAGTGATACTATTGCTCATTGAGGCATATTATTTATCCTGTTGCTAGAAGAATGTGCATTTTCATGCTGCTAGATTAGTAATGATAAATATGTGATGGGCAATCAATGTGAAAGCCTAAATTTGCATTAACTTTGGGGTGTGTGTTTTGATTTCATTGGTTGTTTTACCAAGAACAAGGTTAACTTGGTTTAATGGCTTGATCACTGAACTTGTCCTAATTAAGCTTTCAAAGTTGCATCCCTTTGAGGAAGGGATCATGTCCTACCTTGGTGGCTGCTGTTGTGGCCCTGCTTGGGGACAGCTATCTGCCAAAGTGGGTTAATTGCACCGCAGCATCAGGAGATCGGCGCGCACCAAGATGCCTGTGCCCTTGCTATGGAAGAAAATAAAGGATAAGGTTTACACCAGTGGCTGTGGCATGTAGGGAAAAAAACCCCAAAATAACAAACAGCGAACAAAACAAAGCTAATTGATTATCACAGCTAGACAGGTCTCATTATCTAACCTGCTTAATGCTGTTTGAAAGCCCTCTGTGGATGTACCTCTTGCTGGATGTACCCCAAAACATCTTCTGAAAGGCAGGGCTGGAACTGCCAGGTGGAAATACCAAATTATCTCATTCCTGTGGTAAGGAGGGGAGTAACACGTACTGATATTTTTGTCTCTCCTGTGCCAGTTGCCATTTGAGTACAGCAGCATCCTTCCTTTTGCAAGCAAAGCAGGAAGAAGGACAGGATTCACCCTGCTTTTTAAGGGGAAGAAACCTGCATTTCTGAACAAGGTCATTGGTGGTCAAGGCAAAACCCTATGCCATGCAGTCAGCAGAACCTGGTGTTTTGCCTTGGTGCCTCCAAGGATGTGCACATTCTCTTGTCCTCAACCTTTCTGTCAGATTTTGCTGGTCTTTCTGTTGTAGTATCATCATTCCAAGGCCATGAGCCCCAGGGTGCAGCATGGGTCCTCACCACTGTGTCTTTCCCAGCTTTTGGAATAGGTATGTCTGCAAATTGTGGGCAGTTTGTGTAGTTCAACTGGAGGTTCCTATAGACTCTGCAGTGGCAGGGTGATGCTGATTGCATTTCTGAACAAGGTTTAGGAGGAGGTGAGATTGTTCTTGTGGTATTTAGGAAAGGAGACAGCAGGTCTGGCAGTTGGCTCCCATATAGTTAATAAATGGTATTTGATAGATATAGCCAAAGAGAGCAGTGGCCCACTCGACATGACAGGGCATGTCTCTGCTCCTGATGAAGAGCTGCCCTGGTGTCGCAAGGAGAAGGAGTCTGCTTGTGACGTGATACAGATAGCCACTTTGACATTTTCAATCAAATATGTTGACAGACCTTGTGTCATGAAGCTGTAGAAGTAAAAATATATGATCCTTTAAAAAAAAAAAAAAAAAGAAAAAAAAAGGGCAAAACAAACCTGACATGATTAAGAGTATCCAATTTACCAGATGGATTTTTGCTCTGCTGTGCAGGATGCTCTCTTCCAGGAGCTTCTCTGCATTTCATATTCTGCTTATATAGGAATGTGAGTTCTCTCCACTTAATGAGTTTGATTGGTATCAAAAGATAGTCTAGAATTGTTCTTGCTGGAATGGATCTTGGGAAGGGACCAGAAGTTGAATTTTTGCATAAATCTTTCAAGCACAGAGTAGCGGCTGGCCATAACTACAGCCATCTGCCTCATCCTGCCATCACCACCAATACATACAGGCCTTACAGAGGGGAAATGTACTTTTAGCAAGGATTGAGCAAGATAAAAACATTCATCTTCCTTTACTGTTTATGCTATAAGGGTTATGATGCAAAAGTCAAACCAAGCCGGGGAAAGGTTTGGGAGACCAGCAGTACTGGGGCAGTCAGATGGGATCCTTTTACCTGGCTGCCAAAACAGAGACTTCCATGACTGGAGGGATTCCCAGGTCTTCGGCGAGGAGAGGGGCTGGGACCTGTGTCCTTGGCTCTAACTCTCTTGCGGGAGTGGCTCTTGCTGTTTGCCGAGCTATGGTGGTCTGGTACATACACGACTGGTGCTACGTAGTTCAGCATGACTTTTAATACCTAGTGAACCAACACTGTTTACAGATGGGCAGATTTATTATTCCTTAAATTAGCATTTGGGGCGAGGTAAGTACCAGTAAAAGCAAGTTCTGTATTGAATGTTTCAGCTCATATGCCAAAGTCAGGTGCTGTATAATTTGAATCCTTCTGGGTAGAAGTTTAATGTTAGGATTTGTTTGGTCTCTGCTCTGTTCTGGTTGTTTTCTGCAAACAACCTGAGTTTTGGTCCGGGGTTATGGATCAGCACCAGTTCTCACTGCAAGCAGAATTATCTGGTAGCCAGATGCTAGGAAAATGCTCTGGACTGGTCATAATGGGTTAAATTATTAATTTCAGTTAGTATGTTTTAATAATTAAAGATTCTTTTTTTTTCCTTTTTGTCGCATTTTGAAAATTGTCCAACACATTGTGATGATGCAGGGCTCCTTTTTCTATCTGTGGGTAATTACTTCCAACTCATGCAGCCTGTGGGGTGCTCCTGAAGTACTTCTGCAGGGTTCCTGGTACTTTCACCTGAGAATTTTGATTTTATTTATATATTATTGCTTCCTCTGGTTCAATAGCTTTGCTTGTGAAGCCAGAAGGATCCTTTTTGTTCTGTTCACCAGTTGCCCACAGCATCAATAATTGTCTGAGACACTTGTACAGCTAATAGAACGTTTCAACAAGAAAAGCTCATTGTAATACCACTGCTTTAATGAGACTGGGGAAAGCAACAAAGCCGACCAGAAAGTAAATGTGTGGTTCCTGTAGTCACATAGATCTGGGGACAGGAAACATAGGTAGAGCTTAATTCACTCCCAAATGGATGTTCTGTCTCACACCCCAGCACAGCTTCTGAGTTATTGATTTCTAACATCACAATATTTTTCATTGCTAAAATCTAAATGGGAAGATGCAGCTGAGTCCTGATCTAAAAGCCTGATGTGAATACAGGGACAGTACCTGCTGTTACCAGTCCTTAGACCAGTCCTAGCACCAAGTGTGGTGATAACAGCATTTGAATTCCCAGTTTGCAGAGGACTGGAGAATTTCTACAACCTCTTGAAAGGGATATTGAGCCACGCTTCAAGCAAGTTTAAACAGGCAGCCTGTGTCCTGAAGTTATCGTGGGCTAGGCTACCAAGCTTAGCTGGCTGAAGAGAAGTGTGATGCCATGAGGGCAAGAAAGGAAGGTAGGAAGGCACTGATATGCGAACTAATGACGGGAAGAAAAATGTTTGGCTGAGCTGATTCGTTGAGGTAAAATGTTGTTGGCTTCTGTAAATGGGGAGTAAGCTAAGTCATGCTGGACGTGCGACTCTAAAGGCTGGGATGGAGACTGAGAGCTCTGAACAAGGACATGAACAGGCCAATGCAAACTCTGGTGTTCCTGGTCACACTGCAGGGAGACAGGTCTGGAGTCTCTCCTGGAGAAGACGCTGTCCTAACAAAGGATCTGGTAAATTGAGTTAGCAAGGATTTGTTTTGATGTATAGCAGTCTGTTCAGTTTGCTGCCAGATATGCTTTGTTTAGTGACTGAACCCAAAGGAGTAGGAGCTCATCTCCGTGAGACTGGGAGAGAGTATAAATTAACTCTGTTGTGTTCTCTGTGTGACACTCACTTTCCCTACATACCATGAGCCATGTGCTATTCAGGTCTGGTGAGATGTCCAGGCACATTAAGCAAAATCAGAACCTCTCATGTCATCCCTTAAGAGAACCTCCATGTGTATTCTCATTTTGGTAAAGTGCAATTTGTACTTCTTTTAAAAGAATGCATCATTCTCTTGCTCATCTTGGTCTCAATCCAACAGGAAGATAGGAGTGTTCAGAACTTCTCTGCACAGTCTTTTTGGGTGATGTCAATAGCCCTATGTCAGATACTTGGGAGGCTTGGAGATTTTAAGTAAAAATCCAAACATCGGAGTGCTGACAGAGCCTCCCCACTGTGTGCAGGGCAGGTGTCCTCACTCCAGTGATTGAGAGAGTTCAGGGAGCCTCCTGATTCTGGAATTCCCTTGGACATGGGCCACAGCAGCTGCCCTCCCTGGTGTATGGATGGGACAGGGTGGAGGAGCATGGGGACAGGAAGGTCAAGGCACATTCTGTTCTCTCAGACCCTCTTCAGCAGATGTTTCCTGAGGAGCACTCTCCAGCTGGCTCTGCTCACAGCAGCTCCCAGGCAGCTTTGGACTCTGATGACCCTTGCACAAAATTCTCCAGGAAACCACGGGTAGCCCTGTCCTGTGCACAGAAAACCCCGAATTTACAAAGTTTTGGCTTTCACTTTTTGTCATACAGAGAGGATGTGATTTCATGGATGAGGCAATCACTCACTGTGATTTATTGTGCCGTGTCAGGCAGGGAAACCTCTTCCCTGGCTGCATGTGGATTGCAGCTGGGCACATGTGGAGAGGAGTTTGGGCTTACAAAATGCTATCAGAACTGGATCTGGTAACATTTAATATAGCCCTGTCACAGCAGATCTGAGGTTAGATTTGATTCTGTCATACCTGCTCAGAGCACAACAGTAGGTGATACTGGTAGAGAAGGGGAGGTGCCAGAGAAAAGGATTTCCTAGATCTGGGCACATGCTGGCTGCTGGTCTCCAGCACAGAAGGAGCCAGCATCTGGAACTGCCTGTCCTCGGGTTTTGTGTGAGCTGTGGACATCACAGATCATCATCTGCAGCCGCTTCAAGAGTGGTGACTAATAGGTCTTGTGGATTCCTGTTGCTCCATCTCTTAACACTGGAGTTGAGTTTTCCTCTACTCCGCTTAGCCACTGGATTTGTCAATCAAGACCATACTCATGGTTCATCCTGTGTAAATGGAGGTGGAGCAAGCCTGTGAATTAATCCAACAGCTACCACATTGAAGGATGCAAAGCCGGACACAACCTGTGTACCAGCAGCACACATGCTCTAAAGTGGGTTTGAAAGCACATCCAAACTGATGCCAGTATTTATGAGCCATATGTTGCAATGGCAGTTACTTGTTGTGGTTCTCAACAGAATAGAGCACAGGGGTTGTTTAGCTCCCCTCCAGTGATGTTACTGGCCTCTGTGCCCACCAGAGGACTAGAACTCATAGTGATTTTATTTTCCACTACATTTTCCTTTGTAGTGAGTAGTGCTGAGGGTACTTGGTGAGAGCCAAGGTCCAAGGTTGCTGTTCAGCACAGGATCTGGCCATAGGCATCTGTCACCAAGACATGGCATTGCCAGGAGAGAGCCTCCTGTGCCTGCCACCAGCAGCCTCCAACTGCACCTGCTCAGTGTAGCAGGGCTATTTCCATAAACCAGCCATGAGTTAAGTGATTTAGGGCTATTTCTGTAGCAAGATAAAAGGGTGCTAATTCGGTCACTTACCTAACTTCCCATCACAGTTCAAGAGACCAATATACACCAGACATTTCTTCTTTTCCTTCCTAGATAACTCAATGTTGACATGTTGACCACGACAGGCAGCATAGTGCAAAACTAGGACTGATGTAGAAACAGAAAACTATTACTGTTGAAACCACTTTTTGATGTTCATGTGGGATTTCAGTTACATACAGTTTTGGTTTTTTGTGCGTTGTTCATTGACTTCAAGTGGAAATTTTTAGGATGTGCTGGAAAATATCCAGTGATTGAAGGACTCCCTAAAGCCCTAGTGTATTAAATCTCCACCAAGAAAAATACACATTTATGTTGAAAATGCAGAATGAACTGTATCTTGTTTATATGTTCTGTCACTCTTTGGTACTCTGAAAAGAAATCTAAGCCATCTATAGTAAATACTGTGTTGTGCTGCACTACTCTGTCCCCCTTCTATGGGTGGGAATTGGTTCTTTGATCTTCAGTTCAAAGGGGTTGATAAGGCTGTTTCTGTGGTCTGCAGAGAATTTCCTTCTGCTTCTGCAACATCTCCTGATTAAGTCTGTGTTTCTGGGAAGGCTCTGGGTATCCATCCAACCAAAGAGATGCTTACACCTAGTGAAACAGCTCTTGCATGGTGGATGAAGCTTGTCTCCAAGTCACCACAGCCCTCTTCTGTGCCCATCTTGCCAGGCAAAGGACATCCTCCCCCCAACACCCTGGAAAGTGGTAGCATGAGCAGAACTGTTCTAATGATCATTAAGTTACATTCTAGACCTGACCACATCTGACAGGACCCACAGGCAGCCACGTTAGCATCCAGTTGCTGGCTGTTCCACTAATGGAACATTTAAAGCAAGGGTTAGGGAGAGGAAGTCATTAGCAGCTGCATTAACTTCCACCCTGGATTCTGTACACAACAGTTGCTCAAATTAAAGAGAGCTGTTTGGATTCAAGCTCTCCTCTGATGGCAGCTAATGAAACTGGTCCCGTAGTTCAGCAGTGGCATCAGCTAAAATCCTGGTTGTAATCCAAACTGCAGTTTTTTTCTCCTAATGAATTAATCAGCTGATTGCGTGCGTGCGATAGCTCATTAGAGAGGTGTGTGGCAACCTTTGGAAGGGAAGTGCTGGCTCTGTGGGGCCCAGAGGCCATTCCATTGCAGGAACATGCTCCTTTGAGTATTGCAGGACCATATGTGTTGCTCTAATTAACGGGTGTTGTGCCTGGGGTCTTTTGATCTCAGGAAAATGACTGTAAAAATTGTAATACTGTAAACCTTCGATAACTTGGAATAAAACCTCAAACAGCTCTAAGCAATTTCCTTTAATCTAGCTTGTGCTGTTGGGGATTTTTTAAAATTATTATTATTTTAAAAGCTTCTACCCTATTTAATGGTAGCTGCAGAGATAAAGCAAAGTGTAATTTGGAAATTAGTTCCAGATGTTTGAATTGTAGCTTTGTTTTACTAATCTGGGTCATTAATTTTGTTGACTAGTATGTTTGGATTTTCTTCCATTGCGTGTGTGAAGCATGGTTGCAGGCTACAACGGGACTTCGGCAAGAAAGGGTACTTTCCAAATCCTTTCGTCCCTGGGCAACTCCGCCGAAACAAGGGCTATTTCTCTGCAGTTATCCAGCATGGAAGGCAGGAGATGAGCTGTGAGGAAGAGTGGTGGGGTGGTTTGTGTTCCTGCTGCAGCCCAGGGCATGGAGCACGGTGCCCCTGCCAGAAAGCCAAGGGCCAGGCTCAGGTCAGGATGAGGGTTTAACCTCCCAGCCATAACAACACTCTTTTTAAATTAATAAAACCTACTTGTCACTTGATTAATGAGAAAAGGTGCAGTTTGGTAAAGCTTTTCAAAGACTATTAATAAAAGAGATCTTTTCAATGGAAGACAACTTGCTTCTGCTCAAGCCTTGGACTGCCCCAAAGATTTGGAAATTGTGACATACTGGCATCTCAGTGCATGTTGCACATCCAGATTGTCTCTGGGGGTGTGTTAGTCACTGGCTGCAAAGAGGTGCCTGGAGACCTGTTGGTAGCCATGACACAGACCAGGGAGAAGAGCCCGTGGGTATTGCCACCAACACCTTCAGGCAGAGCACTGAGGGCGCTGCTTGTACACCTGCCAACGGTGTCATCAATTTAACCCAAGTTACCCCAATTTCTTTGTTCAGCTTTGATGGGAAGGGTATGGAGACGGTCTGGGATAGTGGTGCAACGGTCAGGGTCCGGTCCACGAATCTGCCAAGGAGTGAGGGACTGTGGTAAAGGTAAAGCTCTGCTCTTCTCTCGGCTTGGCAACAGGCTGGGTACACTGAGAATAGCAATCTCCATCCCTGAGCAAAGGGAATGTTACAACCTCTACAGGATTAAGGCTGTTTTTCTCCAAGAGAAAATCATGTCCTGATCGTTTAGGGCTAAGCTTTAGAGAGATGGTCATTTTAATGCTACAAGAGCAGGCAGAAGTGTGGAGCCAGCTTGAGTATAATTTTCCTGCTTACCCTGTTTTCTGTTTTGCTGTTTATCCTGTTTATCCTCTCCTTGTTATCCTGAACTGGTTTGTCTTCTTGTAAATGCCAACCTAACACCCTTAGAAAGAAATCATCAGGAAGAAAACATGCTGACTGAGTCTTTCCTTTGCCTGTGGCAGTTGAATAAGCCCATCATCTTATATAATATTAATATTTGTAAAAGCAGACCTGCAGAGCTCATAAATCTTCTATAAAAGAGGGGCAATATCTACATCTATTTTAAAATGAAGCAGGTAAGTAGGTTCTAGAACAAAAGGATATTGATACAAAGGAAGTGGAGAGATGAAAGAAATTAAATTGCGATTTTAATCTGAAAATTGTCTCTGCATAAGTAATACCAGACGCCTCACTACTGCGGGAGCCAACGCTTTGCTCTGGGTGATCGCTTGACCCTGGAAAGCCCCAGTCCCTGACTGCTACCTGGTATTCCGTTCAAGTGGCTTTAGGAGCAAAAAAAAAAAAAGCCCAAAATTGAAGCAGAGCATGTTTGCAGAGGGGATGACTGCATTACCATTTTTTCTTAACTTTGTGCTTCTCCAAATGGGAAAAATAAAAGTGAAAAATATTTGTAGTTTTGAATTCCGTTAAACATTTTTTTAAGGCAAGAAGCAGGCTTTTCCCCATTACAGATGGGAATCCAGATGAGAAAAAAAATACAGTTTATTTTTAGCCAGCCGAGTGAGTAATCTGTCTCCAAACACACATGTGGAACTGCTCCATGAAGGAACGACACTGTGGCATTGCGAACAGGGTCCCTTTGCAAGGGCAGACTCTGATCTAGAGCAGTTGGTTTAAGACTTTGTAAATCTTTTTTTCCCTACCGCCCTTGGTAGGATGGTAAAATGAAACCATGAAACCAGGGGGAAATGGAAAAATTTCTTATTTTTTCATTTTTTTCACTTTTCCTAGTACCACTGTCCTGAGACAGTTGCAGTGGCTTTTCCCACTGCTGAGGACATGGTGTAAGTCCCACAATCTGGAATGAGGCAAGGGGGCCCTCCAGACCCCAGAAGGGACATTGTTTTGTCCATAAACATCCTAGCTGTGGTTTGTACGCAATGTGTTGCTGTTGCTATGTGCTGAGAAGTACCAGGGCTCTTGCTGACAGCTGTGTTTAGCTGGCAGAGAGGAGGGGCAGGTGGGTGGGTGGTTTTGGACCTTTCTGCTAGGCATGCAGTTCTTCCCTTTTTTGCCTTTTTTTTTTTTTTTTTTTTTGTCCTTTTCCTGGACCTGAGCCAGTGCATTGTGGAGCCTTTAATTCTGTATTGCTCAGTGGTGGAGTGGATCAGAAGGTTCATTCTGGACCCATCTTTGCTGGTGGTGATTCCCACAAAAATTGAGCCAGGATCATGTGAGCCTCAGACCAATGTACCTACCCTGGGGCATGGCATGAGTCATGTAGTGCAGCCCCACTTGTTCCCAGCTTCTCTCAGAGCCAGAAGATTGTTAGACATTGAATTAATCTGATTTTTTTGATGTAGAAATTTTTTTACTTTTGAAATAGTTGTTGAAGCTGAATCTTCTTGTGGGAGTAGGTCGATTCACTTAGCAGAGCACACTTTTAAGGAAAAGTTTTTATAGTGCCAGCTCAGGCAAGAAATATGTTCAAAGAATTTTAGCTTTCAGCTGAAATCACTATTTCATTTAAACATTTTAAGCTAATGAGAGTTGGCCAAAAAAGTGCTTTTTTATTAAGGCGGGAATAAGAAGGAGATGTGTTGAAGTTATCTCAAAGGAAAATGTCTTCGTATTCTTATTTATGGAGGTATGTAAATTTAGCCTTTGTCATTATTAAGGACAAGAAAATATCTGAGAAGCTTTCATGGGGCACACAGATAATTAGCCAGACAATTTCTGCTGTTCTTTCTCATCTCCAAGCCAGCTTCAGTCTCCTTCATGAAATTTTTCTGCCACAGCAAAAGTAGAATGTTAAATGTTAAAGTTCAATGTTATGAATCAGCTTTGTTTACAAGGAGAGAGGAAACCCGTCAAAACCCCTGCATGGAAAAGAGCTGAATGAGAGCAAGATCACAGAGGTCTATAAAACTAAGGAGGATCTGAGTAAAGCAGGATAAACTTTATGGTCTAGATGAAAAATCACATGAAGGGAAATTGGTGCTTGCAAGGTAGATCAGGTGAAGGATTTGTGATCTCTGACCACTCATTCCACCTTTTGTGTGGAGAGCCCCCGATTTGCTTTGGGGTGTCCGTTCGCATTTGTGCTTTCTCTATCCCTTGGGGTTAGGAAGGAAAGAAGACCTGCACAACTTTTGTTGGATACCCCTCTGCTGTCGCTTTCCCCAGCCTTTTGCTGCCACCTCCATCCCCAGGAGCCCCCAAGGACAGCCGAGTTGTGCCTGTCTCCGGTGTGGCAGTGTCTCCACTGTCATTAGAGGATAAATGACACTGTCTCCATGGCCAGGGAAGAAACCAAATTAAACTCCACCATCCTCAGCAATTGATGGGCCAGCTGCCGACCTCCGTGTCACAGCCAATTTCTCACAGAGAATCAAAGATGAATTGCATCTCTAATTTCTGTCACAAATGGCTTGGCTATGCAAAGGGAAAAATAGTAGCAGGGGAGTAGAGGGGACGGCACTGCGCCTGGCCGTCAGCCCGATGGCAGGGAAGGGCTGTGACGATGCTCACGCATTCCCAGCAAGGTGGTGGCTAATGGAGTTGCATTGATTAACAAGAAGTGGCCAGATAAGCTGTTTCCTGAGCACAGTATCCCACTGAAATAAGGCAACTGTGAAGGAGGATTGGGAGGGAAGTTAAATGCTAGTGAGAAACCCAGCACAGCAGGCCATGCTCCTGAATGGAGAGTCACACCAAGCCTGGGGAGATCTGTCATAAAGCTCAGTAAGTGTGAATCTGTTTAACTGGACTTTGCGGTAAGGGGCTGGGGGTTCTGTGGCATTCAGGGCATCAGCTGCAGGTGACACCAAACTATGAGACATTCAGAATGTAGCGATAAGTAGCTACTGGCTTCTGGCACTAATCTGGCTACCATCAATTTGTGGTGTATTAGCTGCAGTGGAAGTCTGGATCAATATCATTCTTCAAGAGGCTCAACAGATCAATGTTTGATACAGATAAAGAAAATAGAGAGCAGGTGTTTATGGCATCCCCTGTGTGCAGTATTACTATTCCTTGCTCATCCTTCTGCCAAGGGAAGGGAAGGAGAGAGAAGGAAGGTAAGAAAGGATTTAGAAAGGTAATTCACTTTAAAAAGCAGTTGTAAGAAGGAGATTTGTAGCATTTTTTCCCATCAATTTTAGTCTGAAGAGAGAAAGAGAAAAATCTTCATGAAGATATATTGTCCTTTGAGAGACGAATTCCGATTGAACCGTGGGTTTGGGTTTAGTGAGATGCCTGTGGCAAGGGGAACACTGGCACATGGTGGTGCTTGCCTAGGCTTTGGGAAAGAGGGACGTCCAGGGGTTTCACAGGTCCCTGCTGCTTTCTGGTGGTTGAGAGACCCACACCTGGCTGTAAATACTTTGCGTCAACTGGCAGGAAGATGATTAAACCAGGGAGTGTGGAAATGCTGGAGAGAAGGGCTGTTTTGTGTCAATACTGAGGTCACCTGCCTCAGGTCTTGGATAACTGTGTGGCACAAAGTGGGCTCGGAGACTTCATGGCCGAGTTTATTTTCAAACAAAATCCTGGTGTTGTGAAAGTCAAGTGTCTTCGGCTGCAAATGCAAGATGTGGCTGGGGGTATGTATTCTGTTGCTATCTGGTAAGAGGTAGGGCACTTACCTTCTGTTAATTAGGCTGCCTGTTAAAACCAGGTGGGGCAGTTTTCTTTCTTCCACTAAAGGACCATTGAGTCTCACTGCATGACTGATAAAATTATGAGTCTTGTAAAGATTAATAATGTAAAGAGCATTGTGAGATGCTCTGCCCAGGGGAATGAGCCAAGCAAGGTAAAACAAGCCACCCCCACAGAATCATTTAAGTTGGAAAAGACCCTTGAGATCATCAAGTCCCACAATTAAGCTAAGGCCCTCAAACTATCAGGATGCAGTGGAGGGAGAGGACCTTCAGAGCATCATTCCCTCTATCTATATTTCCTTCCTTTCCTTTTCTCATTTCCCCTTCGCCTTGTTTCACAGGACTGGCTGACAAAATTTGGGTATCTGCCTCCTCCGGACCCTGTCACGGGGCAGCTGCAGACGCAGGAGGAGCTCACCAAGGCCATCACTGCCATGCAGAGGTTCGGGGGGCTTGAGGCCACAGGAGTCCTAGGTCAGTGGCTCATGACCCCTCCTCTCCTTGGTGCAGAGCAAGGCAGGGATGGCTTCTTGCAGGTCTGTCAGGGAGAAGGGACTCCTCCTCTCCTGTGTTTTGGACCAGCAGCAGGAAAAGTTCTACCATGGGTGGAGCATATGGCCCAGTTTGGAGCTGTAAGAGTAATTACATGGCTCAGGTGTTCCGTTGCCTTGTGTTTTCAAGAACCTGAGGCAAGCAATTATTCCAACAGAGCCACAGACCCTTGGGGTTCTCAGTGTGATTAAAACAGCTCTTGGTGTGTTAAAAAAAATAATAAAATAAACCAACAAAAAAAATTTAAAAAGACAAGGGGAAAAATAGGGAGAAAGTTGTCCTGTTCAAAGCCTTACTTGCAGCATCAAATTGAATTGAACAAAAATTCTGATTAGGCCTCCCAATTTATATGCAAAGATATTTTGGGTTCCTTGCAGCTGGGGCACAGGCAGGGAAGGGAGAAGGATGATGTTGCATCACCCCAACTCTGTTTGCTCCTGCCCACACTGCATAGAGCCAGGAGCCTCTTTGGGGCTCTCCTGGGATCTTTCTGAGCCACAGCAGCTCCAGGTACTCCCCAGTCATGCCCAGCCAGCTGGGAGCCCATCACCTGCTCCAGCAGCTCCGTTGGCCAGCAGAGGCAGGCAGTGGCATCTGCGTGGCAGACACATCTGCCTGGGAGGGAGAAGTCCAAGGGCAGGCTAAAGCAGCACGAGTTCACCAGTTTGGCTGGGGTCATTCCTCTCAAAGCCTTCATTGAGGGAAGGAGAAAGCCAGCATTATCCCGGCCTGCAGAAGGGCGCCTCTCTGCTCTCCTCCCCTCCGTGACCCTCCCGCCATGGGGCCAGCATGCTTCTGCTGCTCAGGACACAATTAAGGAGTAGCAGCTAATTAGCAGGCAAGTCTCTATCCATCCCAACATCCCAGCATCCCTCTGCTGGTCTCCTGAAAGCACAGCTGCATCCCAACAGGAGGACTTCCTTTCTCTGGTCTTAATTGACCATGTGCAATAATTTCTCTTCCACTGCATCATAAGCTGCAGGAGACCCCAGAACAGGAGGGGCCATTCAAAGTGCATTTTCAGAGGTGGTGTTCGAAACAGTCTGGGGATGGGAGGGATGGCTGCCCTGCGCAGGTCATAGTTGTGGGCTTGTTCATGAAAACAGAGTTTAAGAGGTAAAGTCAGCAGGGAAATGGGTGAATGAAACAACTTTTCTGCATTTCAGCTGGCGAGAATAGACACTTCAAGATTTCATTCATTTAAAAAAATTAATAAGAAGGAACATGGACATTCTTCAATATAAGCTCCTAGCTGAACAGAGATGGAGTCTATTTATATGTGAATGTTTCTCCTTGACAGAGGAATACTTGGAAATTCATCAAGAGAGAACAAGACAGAATATTTGAAAAAAAATGTGTTTAAAAGCATGATCAAAGCTGGCCACAGGTGGGCTTCCAGCAGGAATTGCTGTCCAGTGGTGGGAGCAGCAGTGAGACATAGGGGGCTCAGTGTTCTGTGGGTGTCACCACGACATGCTGGGGCTGTTTGCCATGCCCCAGTGGGCTCCTGAGTATCCACTTCTGCTCTTCTGGTTCATTCTTAGCACTTCATTTCCCATCTCTTTGTCCCCCTGGGATTTCTTAACCCACCATTCCCATGATTTCTTGTTTTCTCTCTAACCCTAGATGAAGCCACCCTGGAGCTGATGAAGACCCCACGCTGTTCTCTGCCTGACCTCACCATTGAAGCGACCAGGAGGAAGCGATTTGCCCAGGCTGTCACCAAGTGGAGCAAAAGGAACTTGTCCTGGAGGTAGGAATTCATCTATCCCTGCTGAAATCTTGCAACAAAAGACCCATTCTACGGTCACCTTTGTTAAATATGGCTTTGAGATGAGTTTTAGGGTGATGGTTAAAACATGTCCCTATGGCCTCCCAAGATCCCATAGACTATTTATTTTAATTCTTCTCCTGACAGTCTCAGCAGTGACTTCTTGGACCCACTTGGCAGCACCTGAGAATGATGCAGATTTGGCTGGTGAATTAGCTGGGAGCTTTTTGCTGGGTTGCAATGGTCACTAGAGCATCTTTTTTCTTGAGTTCATTAGTTCTGTGCTTTCTCAGGCACCTGCCCAGCCTGGAACTTCTTCTCTTGCCCCACCCAAATCCAAGGGCAGGAGCATTTTCTGGGTAATAAAGTCACTCTTTTTTCCTCCTAATCCTTGCCACAGGCAAGTATTTTTCCCTCAGTGTCAGGATCCCTCTGCACCTGTGACACACAGACGTTCAGGTCCAGCTTTCAGAAATAGGCTGCAGGTCGGGGTCAGCAAGCAAACTGATTCCTGTCCCACCAAGATTTGTGCTTTTTGGGACTCATTTTTCTTTCCTCAAATACCGTGTGCTGCAGTGATTTTTCCTCTAAGAACAGTGTGCAGCATGAGGTGCTTGTACCGTCCTAAAAACACAAGTCTTATGAAAAGTTCTCCTTATTAATAATAAGTTTTTCTTTGATCCTGGCATAGCCCCTGGAGAGAGTCCTCTTCCCACTGCAGCAGGAAATCTCAGCTTGGCTATTGCTGTCAACATATGTTGAAACTTAGCAGAGATTTGGTCTCTGTTCCAGCAGATTCCTTTGAGACTTAATTTTGAGAAAAGATAAACATAATTCAGCTTCAGTAAGAAACAACTTTGGTTCATAGATGGCTTCATGTTGTGAAGTGACCCGTGTTATAAAAAGTCAGCTTGTCTCCCTGTTGCCTAGGCCTGACTTTATGGGGAAAGAGGAAGAACTTCACATTTCAGAAAGGAGAAAATCCTTTGAGGGTAAAAAGAAAACCTGCCCTGGTGTTCTGGGAGCTGCCAGAGCCAGTGCAAGGGTACAGCTTGTGCACAGCCTGACCCCAGCAGCTCCTGACAAACCTGAATGACATCCCGTGGCTGGGCAGCATGGTCAGGGAATTGGCACTGCAGGTGCCATCAGGACTTCGGATGTGCTGACACAGGATCCCCAAATCCAGGCTGGAGAGAAATGTGGAGGTGAAATGGGGTCCAGCTGTTCTGGTGGATGCAGCCCTGGGATATTCCCTGCCTCCCACCCCCTTGGAAACCGATGCTGCAGCAAGGATTGCCATAAAAAGGGGTTGAGGTCTGAGACAATATTATATATAAGGCATAAAAAAAACACCCATCTCCTGACCACATAATTTCTGCTTTTTATTCTTTGATCCTTTCAAAAATCTTGTCTTTTGTCCAAGAAAGGGCTGTATTTTACAATGGTAGGTTGTAGCCAGCAGAACGCTATAGCATTACAGAAACTCCAATGTAGTATTTATATCCAACACTTGAGATTAAACTGGCTTTTTGGAAACTGCCCTGAAAGTCGGCCAATAGAGACATAGAAGTTTTATTCACTTACCTTTTACACATTGTTTGAAAATTTTAAAAGGGGAAAACAAAACTAAATGCTACTCTGACATGGATTAAAAAAAATGAAGAAAAACCTGAACAATTGCAAGGCTGAAATAAACAGGTAAGCAGAGCTATAGGAAAGGAGGGCCTCAAAACAGGCACATGCACTGATTGAGAAGGCAGTTTTGGGCAAACAAAATTGTATAGGTATACAGGTCATTCAGATTTCTTCTTTTTACCTTTGAGTACAACCAGCCTGTGGGACTGGAGGGCCCAAGGGGCAAAACAATACAGGTCGCATCCTGCACAGCTCACAGTACAGTCTTGTAGCATCCAATTACTGCATCAGAAATGGATGGTTTTCTGTGCCTCATCTCCATGTAGAGTTTCCAGGATATTACAGCACGTAAATTTTCTTTTCACAGGATTGTTTTTGTTATTATTTTATTTTCCCTGCGCTCTCCCCAGGTGCCAAGGCAGCTGCTGAGAGAGTGGTGTGCTGTGGATGCCCTCTGCCGGCATCAGTGCCGGAGCTGCCCACAGCCACTTCCCCCTCATGTTTGCAGCCTTGTTTTTCACTTGCTGATTTTGCTTTATTTCTTCTTGTTACGCCCCACAGAAAGGGAATTCATAGCTGGCACATCTCCACTTCTTCCCAGTGCTTGCTGTTTCCCCGCAGTCCTGGGAAATGCAGCAGCAGGGCCATGTCCTGCCTCTGCATGCTTCGAGCTCCCTGGGGAAAGGGGAGCCATGGAAGCTCAGCTTTTAAATTGCCCACTTCTTTTCCTTTCAGTGCTGAACTGAGCTGGCTTTCATCTGTCTGTAGTTAAGGACTACTCCCTTGTGTCATCTTATCAGAGCTGCAGTCTTTGACACTGGTGCTCTGGCCATCAACTGTCAGAGTGGGAGCAGAGCCCACTGGCAGAGAAGCAGTGACACCAGTCAGTCAGTGCCCACCATTGCTGTGAGTGTCCTGAGCCATCCCCCGAGGGGAGGTGCCACTGCCTGAGACCAGGTGTGGATTTACTCAGGCATGGAGGGGTGGCAGTCAAGAGGAAGGTGGTGTAACCCTCAGTTCTGCGCTCCCATCGCCACAATGGTCCTCATCCTTCTGCTTTTTTCCTTTAATCAGTGGCATCCCACCATGGGGACCTCCCATACAAAGCCCAGACTGCTTTGTCTCCCGTGTCTGGGGCTGACAGGTGTCCAAAGGGGGAAAACTGTCACCTGTCTGTGTCAGGCTTCTTTAGGTTATTGTAATGCCCCTGTCACAGGCAACTGGGACCCCCGTAGGAAAATCCCTGAGCAGCTGAGGCAGAGAGCAGGTAGGTGTGTGGAGGCACAGTGGCTTGGAGGTGACTGGTGTTCTGTGTGTGATAAAGGGCAGGAGAATGAAAAAACTAAACATTTTTGGTTGATAGTCTAACTGCTGGGAGAGTGTTGATGGAGGGTTCCAACACCCACTGCTTTCCTCCTGCAGACGATGGCAGTGCTGCAGCACTGCCGGGGTAGCACTGGATCAGGGCTGCCTTGGATGGCTCTGGGCAGCTGGAAAAGCACCTTTGCCAAGGCAGCAAGCCTCTACCCTTTCAATATCCCCTCTTCCTTCCCCTTCCGAGCAAAATCAGTGTGGATTTGTCAGGCTCTCCTTAGCTTGCTGTGTTTGGTAGTTGTCTGCATTTATTTTATTTGTCCATGGTTTCAGGGCTGGGAAAGTAAAAGAGTGCTTTCATTAACGAGCTATTGATTTCTCATCCATCACTGATACTCTCCCACTTTTGTCTTTTGGAGGACAAAAACCAATAAGGAAATCAGAAATCAAAGTAGGTGTGGGCGCCCCTCAACAGCAAACAGAGGCAGATCAGTCCTCTCTAGTCTCTACTTATTAACCATTCTAGATACAAAGTCTGTTTGGGATGGGTCAAACAAAGAAGGTGACTCAGGAGACACATGAAGAACTGTCAGTGCTGTGTGAGAGTCAGCATTCTTTTGTCTGCATGGCAATGCTGCTGCCTGGCTGAGCACTAAACACAGAGAGGAGATTTTCTCCTTGGTATCCAGTTGTGTCCCTCAACACCACATCCTGCTTGACAGCTTCCAGTTCCAGTGTTGTGGCTGATGCTCCCTCCTGCAGCCCCATCTGCCACAGGACGTCCCAGAGTGTGATTTGCAGAGGGATGTGACTGACCCTACAGCTTAGGGCAGGTGGTGGGGTGGCTGGAGGGACTGAGCAGCCCAGTCCTCATCACCCTCCCTCTGGCTGGCAGAGGCTGTCTGGAGCAGAGAGCTTTCTCTCCAATTACTCACATCAGGCTTTTGCCAAAGATCTGAGTTCTGTAAGAGGAATCTCAGAAGGGATTTGCATCCAAGAAGGAGTGCTTCTCTTCACTGGAAACCTAAACACCATTTACTACCACTACTACTACTAATAATAATGATATAATAATAATTTAAGGTAGGAGGAAGGTTTTTTATCTGCATGCTGTTAGAAATGTGCTTCCTTTTCAGTGGAATTGGGTGATGCAAGGCCAACAAACATCCTATCGGCATAATAGTCTTTTCCTAATCTCATTGAAAACAATTAGCAGAGCTCCAGCAATCAAATCAGATGCTGAATTAAAAGACCCTGATGGGATTCTCTTAAAAAATGACAGTGATAATGGATAAAGGATAAGGGACTTTTCACTTACACCTGCAGCATATGAATGAAATGTGGATCAGCTCAGAGGTGTAGGACTTTTTAAAAGAAGTAAAATAGGTATTGATTCTGTTTCTGCCTTAATCTATTGCTTCTGGACTCAGATCTTGGGATGAATATTAATAATATTTGTTTCTTTAGACAGGGCTTTTTATCCACTATCCTTGTACAAGGGAGATCTGATTTATTATTTTCATTCTACAGCTGGAAAGGATAGGAAAATAGCTCACATGGTGAGCAGGGCTTGGGAAGGAAAGAGCAGATAATGTCGTAAATGTGACTCTGTGCCTTAGGCACCATGATCCCGGAGAAAGGTCATAATTCCTAGGCTAAACATGGTGTGTGTTACACATATAATGACTTAGTAGAAATTAAAGCAGCAAAGGGTTTACCTAAGTCCCGAGGAGTGTTAGGAAAGATGAAGACAGCTAGTTAATGAATATCTGGAATCCAGGTGGCCTTTTTCTCTGTACTATAGAGGATTACATTCGGACACAATCTCTTCTATAAATAAAAAATTGCCCGAAAACTGTCTTTTCTAATCCCATGCTAACACTGCTTGTACTTCTGTGCTGTCTCCTTTACAAATGTGTTTTCTTTGAAGTCCTACAATCATCCGGTGTTACATGCATGTAAGTCATTTAGATTAGTCAATAAGGTTTTTCTTTGCCCAAAGAGCCAAGGGATAGAAAAGGCAAAGATATGAATGATTTTTTCTCATTTGGCTATGATGTGTTTTTCCTGATTCACCCACTCATTCCCACTCTGTCTCTAGGATGAGCATCCCAAGTGCTTCAGAGGAACTGCTAGTGAGATTTCTGCTTATTTTCATGACTCCTTTTTTCCTGTATCAGAGATTCAACCCTGACTAGTTTTGCCCGGGCCTGAAGGTGGTGCCTGCTTTGGGCTGCCTGTCTCTTGAGGGTGTGGGATGTGTTCCCAACCTCAGCAAGCAAGTTGCTCCCTACTTTTCACATCCGTGCTATCTCCCAGCACTCAAATTGCTATTCAGAAAGAGCTCGAGTGCTGTGACATCCTCTTCCGATGCTTGTAATTACCTCGTGAAGTGTAGTCAGGTCATCACTGACCGTTGGTGATGGGAAGTGGTGTGGTACCGAGTGATGCTGCCACAGCCGTGTTATGCAGCATGGTAAGTGATGTGGTCATAATTGTTGCTTCAGCCTTTAAAAATCTGACAAACCATGAAAACACTTTGGCTGGTGCGCTGGTGCACAAAAAAGAAAGTATCATCTGTTATTACAGGGGTAGAGCTGGCCAGAAGGCATCCAAACAGGCTTTTGTCAATAATGACTCAATCAACATTACGTTTGCTTGCAAAGCGTGTATATTTTTGTCAAAATTGCCAACGAAAGATTATCTAAATATACTCCTTTAGAAGCCAAGGTGCCTTGTTGCATCTTTGTCTTTTCATCTCCTCTATTAAATCAACAATATTAGGAATTCTTTTTCAAAGTTGGGTTATACAGGAAACATTGACTTTTCTTCCATTCCAGCTCAGCCTAAAACCGCAAAAAGCACTGAAGGCCTCACTGTGGCTCTGAGGCGCCAGGCACCTGCAGAGCCAGTTCTGATTGTTCTTGGAGATCTTTCACGCTACTGACCCATCCTCTTTTTTGCCCTCTTTGTTTCAGAGTTCGCACCTTCCCAAAAGAGTCCCGCCTGGGCCACGACACTGTCCGAGCCCTGATGTACTATGCCCTGAAGGTCTGGAGTGACATCACCCCGCTGAATTTCCATGAAGTGGCCGGAAACAATGCTGACATCCAGATAGACTTCTCCAAGGCCGATCACAATGATGGCTATCCCTTTGACGGGCCTGGTGGGACGGTGGCACATGCTTTCTTCCCTGGAGACCATCACACTGCGGGGGACACTCATTTTGATGATGACGAATATTGGACCTTCCGATCATCAGGTAGGTCAGGGTGGGAGAGCTGCAGCCAAGCACAAGGGCTCACAATTTCCCTCTTCTGCTCTGGTGGCTGGAGTGGTTTAGCCTCTGCCACACCTTCACCCTAGGCTTCGGGATCCCTGAAGTCATCTGATTCCTCTTGCTAGAAAATCAAACCAGGCACTGTTGAGGACACTTATGTTCCTGGAAGCCTCAGTGGCATCTCCATATTTATCCTTGTCCTGCCAGCAATTGCAGAACTCCCCATCGCCCAACCATAGTCCCCGTCTCTTCTGAGACCTGGAAGGTTGCAGGCTGCTGGAGCTCGTGGATGGGGACTGCATTCTCTGACTTTGACACCTTTTGGGTGCCTTCACTGCCACATGTCCCAGTTTCCTATTTTTAAAGTATACTGTTAGCTGACCTATGTATAAAGGGCTCTGTGTTGTGCTGGGAAAAAGGCCTAGTTTTTTCCTGCCATCTCCTGTCTATTACCTAGCATCAGGATGGTTACAAGTTGCAGTTCTTTTCTTTTTTATCTTCATCTCATCTGGCCAAAGCAGAATTTTAATTAGCAGAGCAAGTATCACAGGCAAGCGTTCCTCAGTTGCAAAACCATCTGTGGGGATCAGGTCCCCAGCCTTTGTGTCAGGCATGTTTTGACAGCATGTCTTCTCTGCAGCCACCAGCTGCTAATTTACTTGTCATGCCACCTCCTCCACCAGCCTCCTATTGGGATCCTGCTGCCTCAGCCTAATGACTTTGTTTAAACTTAAATGTCTTCTCTGAAACAAGCTAATACAAGCCCGCAGGTTGACCTGCATCCATACCCCCTGAGTGTTCATGGGCAGAAGTGTTTACCGGGGTGCTGGAGGAGGTTTTGAGGTGAAAGTTAAAGGTCTGGACAAGCTGATCCTTGAGAATTACACCCGCTCCTTGTTTCATGTTTCTAGCCCCAGCTGATGGCTCTTATCAGGAAGGAAAAAAAAAGCAGCAGTTTTGATCTGCAGACATACAGGGCAGAGGCAAGCACTGTGGTCAGTAGCTTGCCACAGGGAATGTGTTAGTGATGGAGTCAGTTTTGCAGCTAGTGATTGGGAGTGCCCATTGTGAAAAAAACTCCAATGAAGGAGCAAGCTCAGAGCCAGCGCTCCTGCAGAAGTGCCCCTCCAAGCTCCACCACGGGATGAGGGGATAAGCCTGCCAGTGAAAAGCTGCCCTCTATTTTGAAGATCTAGGAGCTATCCGAGCTTCATCTTTTATTTATTTTGTTCTCTCTACTGATTCAAAAACAACAACTCTATAGGTGATATAAAAATATCCCCAAGGTTGTCAGTCTGGCACTAAAATGTCAGAGAGCATATGTCTTGTTCTCTCTTAGTGCCAGGGAAAACAGCACAGGTTATAAAAATCTCGCTTGATTACAGACACTGTAAATAATAGTCATGAAGAAAAAGGCAAAATTCAGCAAAGGCTATCTCCGCCCTGCTCTGGCACTCTGAGCCTGGTGAGGAGCACTAAGGACTAGGCAGGATCAGCCACGGCAACTTTTGTGCAAAAATGAAGCCATCTCAGATGGCAAAGAAGCCATCTCTTTCTCAGGGAATGTGACACTCCCCTGAGCTCCACAGGGATCTTTCCAACTCACTGCTTCTTTATTACAATACTTGACATCATGATCTTTATAAGAACCATACTTAAAATCATTGCTGCCCTCTGGTATCTCTCTGCAGGACATTGCTGTGCAGAGAGGGGCAGAAATTGCATGGACATGTGGCCCAGCCTGTCTGGAGCTGGGTGGTGGGAATGCACCAAGCAGACTCAGTCCCATACAGCTGGGAGCAGCTCCTCCTTTGCTTTGGTAGCAGTGGCGTATGTTTGGAAATGAGCATTTAACCCCGTACATGAGTGTCTCAGGCTCTGGAGAGGATACGATTGGTCTGTATGTGGGTGTGGTGTGAGGCAGTGGGGGTTGGATTGCAAATAAGGAAATTTGGGGAAGAGAATATAGTAGAGATAGCCCAGACTGAAGGAAAAAAGTCATCAAAGCCTCAAGGTATTGATGTTCAAAAATGTCTCCCTAATGCCCATTGTGGTGTGTGAGGATCAAAGTGTTTGCCAAAGGCAGCAGACACAAGAGCTGCAGCCCCGTCAGCACAGGATGTGTAACAGGAGAAGATGGTAATTCCTCTAAAAACAAACTGGACACAGTCACCTACTTGTGTCAGGGCAGCAGCGAGATGAACAGGTTGGTGGTCGATAAGCAGATGAACATTCCTGCATTTGTGTGCATACGGGAAGGCTGAGGGATGGATTTGGCCGGGGCAGCATCGTGCGAGGCCAGGCAGGGAAAGCTCCGCAGAGCCCCGTGGGCAGGCGGGCACTGCCGGCACTCCCCAGCTCCTTGGCTCATGGCTTGGCTCACTGTCACAGCATGTGATGAGCTCCTGGCTGGTGGCTGCAGAAATCTAGTATTTCGGGCAATGCAAAGGCTGTGTCAGCAGCTGCAGCAGGCATGAGATGCAGGGAGTGACTGCTCTGGCCCAGCTTCTGCAGTGCCACTCAGCAAATGGTTGTGATGTGGTTGCTGTCTCAGCCCTTTGTCCAGCTTTTTCTCAGGTGCCGACAGTGATCTGGAAATAAGAGGGATGACACCCAGGCTGGTGTAGGCTGAAGTCTGGCTTGCTTTCCATTTTCATATGATCCACCCCATTCTCTAAGTGGAAAAAAAAAATCTTTTAAACTTTACCTATTCCAAAGCTCTTCTTTCCAGTTTATTCAAGATAGACCTACACTTTCTCTTACTGCCCCTGCAGCCCACCCAAATCCCCCAATTACTGTCAGCACTTAGTGACTTTTATTTCAATTTTATCCTTATCTCCAGACACTCATGGGATGGACCTATTTGCTGTAGCTGTCCATGAGTTTGGTCATGCCATCGGCTTGACCCACATCTCTGCCATAGAGTCTATCATGAGACCCTACTACCAAGGTCCAGTGGGGGATCCTCTGAAGTACGACCTGCCTTATGAGGACAAAGTCCGGATCTGGCAACTCTATGGTAAGTTTGTGTCCTTCAACTGGCTACAGCCTGTTCCTGCCATGGTAGGACACACTGGAATAGCTGTGCTCTGGGGTGAGTGGAGCTGGTAGGGAGGATGGTGTTCCCCATTACTGCTTCTTTTCTACACAGGAGTCAGGGAATCTGTGTCCCCCACAGCCAAGCCTGAAGTAAGCAAAACAAATGATCATCCCATCCTGCCAGAGCTGCCAGAGAACCGCTCCACTGTCCCGTAAGTCAAATTTCTTCCTTTCCTGCAAAGGACGTGTCGTAGTGAAGCTCTACTTCATCCATATCTTTCCTGCTCACTCTGGCTTTGGTATTTCTCTCTGGATATTTTGCTAAAACTCAGTTTTTTTACTCATATTAGTGGAAAGTTGTCACCATCACCCTTAGGTAAATCCCTTAGGTAAATTCATCCTTGCTGGAATTTTAAACAAACTTCCTCAGCAGTATCCTGAATTGCAGAAGCATAACTTAGCTAAATTGTTCCACAGTGAGCAACTGCCTAATGTACCTGAGGGAGTGAATATTGGAACAGGTGGACTGATAGCCTGACTCCAATGCAGGTTAGCATTGGCAAAGGGCTGCTTACACTGAGTGTCATCGAGCAACCAGCATGGCCTCATTAGACGATGTGCAGGACATAGCTCATTAATAAATGTTGACCAAGACAGCAGGACAGTTAAGAGAAGAGGGGACACTGAACAAAAAGGCAGGAGGTGATGCGGGTCACTTTCACCTCGTGCACCTTTTGTTTGAACATGCTGAATGCCATTAGTTACGTTTCTCCTCGCATAGCTTCTAAAGGCGCTTGTCCACCAGGCCATGTTTGGACCTAGATATACGAGAGCCTTTCTCCCTGCTGTTGTAAGAGGCCACCACTAGCAGCAGGAGCAGCAGGAAACTTGCTCACGTCATCCTCTTGTTTCTGCCTTGTATGCTGGGAGAGTGGAGGGGGTTTGCCTCCACACCTGTCATTTTGTGGTCAAAGAGCAAAGAAGCTGGTGCTGGCAGCCCAGCACAATTTTTCTATCTGCAGAATAGACTAATGCTTCCTTGTCACCTACAGGAACTTTTCCATGCGTGTTGCCAGCATCCTCTCCTTGTTCCTCCGTCAGTCATAATTTCTTACATGGGCTTTGTGGCTCTCTCAGTCCAGCTCAGTATCTCAGCTGCCACTTGCCAGGTGGCTTTCACCAGGTAGATTTCACTGGACATCACGTGGCTCCTCCAGGTCCCTCTGTTTAAGCTCAGCTGCTTTCTGCTTTGCAGCTCTGTCACCTCTCACTGGCACTTTGGAGCTCAGCCCTGGAGCAGCGGCATCCTGAGCTGCTGGAGTGAGAGGCTGCTTGGCTGTTTTCCATGTCCTGCTGCCCTGGGGCAGCTGGCCAAGCCACGCTGTGCCACTGGGAGCAGGAAGCCAGCTCTCACCAGCTACATGAACCGGTGAATGTAGAGCATGTCCTTGCTCGACTCCCAGCAATGGTATCTGGTGGCTCAGAGTTGTCAGCCCAAGCTGTCTTCAGGCTGATGTTTGCCCGAGCTCGCCTTGGAAATCCTTGTGCACGTGGCTGGGCTTGAGCATGAGGAGGGACAGATGGGCGCAGCCTGTAGTCTTCTCCAGGAGCAGGGGTGATTCAGTCTGTGGGATAGGAGGCATCGGGGGGGGGGACACAGCCCCTCACTGCCTGCCTCGGCCCTGCTCACCTGGACATCTCTCCACAGGCTCAGGCGGGACGTGCCCAACAGATGTAACACGCACTTCGATGCAGTGGCCCAGATCCGGGGAGAGGCTTTCTTCTTCAAAGGTGAGCACCAGGGGTCTGTGCCTGTGCCGCCCTGCGGTGGCTTTGATGTGGCAGCACCGGAGGCTGCACAGTGTGGGACGGGCCGGAGTGGGTGGTGAGGATGAGCTGGCTGGGGTTTGTGGGCTGCTCCCACAGACCCAGAGAGGCATCTCATACCTGAGTGTGTGGCCGGACTGGTGACAATCCAGCACAGCAGTTTTTACTCTGATCCGTCACACTGGACTGCCCGGTGAAGGACTAAAATCTGATAATTGTGCTACCAAAAAGTCAAAATCGAGGTTGAACCAAGGATAAGCAGAGCAGCAACAACACTCCACTGCTTTCTTCATGGATACCTCCAGCCTTCCTTTCCTCCCACGCTTCACCTTCCCTAATTTTGCTTGCTGCACATCTCTCAAACACAGTGTGTACATAATTGAGGACCATCTGGTTTTGTGCCAGTGAACACTTGCTGGCACTGTGTTCCCAGGATGCCCAGCTGTTGATGAGGATCCCATCGGTGCCTTCTCAGCTGAGCAGAGCCTGTGTAGGCTGGACTCTTTGGGCTTGCTTTCTCACCTTTCCAAGATGTAAAAGTGCCCACGATTGTTTCTTTGCATCCCTGACCACCATTTGGCCACCCCAAAGCCATCCACCAGGTAAGCAGAAGCATTTTCTGCAGGGATGAGCAGCAGCATCCTGGCATCTGGGTATCACAGCGTGAGCCTTGGGTCGCAGGCAAGAACAGCAAAAGGGCTCCCGAAAATTTTGTGTTGCCTGTGCCCTGAGGGAAGCACAATATGGGGACTGTTCCACAAGAGTATTTGTTCAGATGCCAGCTCCAAAAAGCCACAGCGAAGAAGAGAAACTCAAAGACATGAACTGGTGTCAGGATAAATGGCCGTCTGTCCCTCGGAGGAGAAAAACATGAAGTAAAGAGAAATCCATCTCGGTGTCTATTTTTGGATATATCTATTGCAGGCCAAAAAGCAGATGTAAAGAGCACAGGGTCAGCGGATACCAGCTGCACGTCCGCCTCCAGCACTTTACTTGCGGCCCCCATTGTTGCCCCCCGAATCATCCTGTGCACCAAGGAGAGGGGACATCACCTCGTGGGCAGAGTAAATAATCTCTAGGGCTGAGCTTTATTCCTCGATAGGCATTTTGTTCAGAGCTGGTCCTGCTGGTTCCTTAGGTGGAAAGAAGCCACTGCAAAGGCACTAGAACTGGAGCTCCCCAGACCTCACAGGCTTGTTGTTTTGAAGGCAATGGTGGGTTCTCTGCTCTTTGGAATCACCACTTGCTTTGATGTAGGTGCCTCACCACAGACTCCCGAAGTTTTAAACACCTTTGGCCTGTGTGTGGATCTGCATGGTGTGTGCAGCAGTCTTGCCAAAGGCACCCAAAGTCTGGGTAGCTTGGAACACAGCTGGGATCAAAATTACCTGAAATTAAAGAAAGCAATTGCCTCAACCTATCATCCATATCTTGGCGCAGCAGGACCTCACACTTGGCTTTCATCGTGTTCAGTTTTTCAGCTCAGAGGAGGATTTAAATTGAGCTTTTTAAACAAATACGGGATTGGGATTTTGGTTTTTAAATTATTCCTGCATGCTAATGGCAGCAGCTCTCCCATGGATCTGGCTTTGGCTGATGATCATCCATGCAACAGCAGCACTTTGGTGAGCAGGCCGGGCCATGGCAGATCATGAGCCCAGGCACACTGGGGCTGTCTTGTTCGGCATTCCTTGCTACTTAAGCGCTTTATTTTCTTTCTTCTTCCTGATAGCTTATAAAAACCCAACCAAAGTCACCAATAGCTCAGGTTATTTATTCCTGACTTTTGGGGTAGATTTAAGGTTTCCCTGCTGCAGCGGCTCACCTGCTGAGCCCATCACTTGCAAAGGGACAAAATGTCAAAAGTACTGAGGCTTCCCTTTGTGTCTCCAATGAGCCCAGGGCACTTGGAAGTTCAGATGTTGATCTGCTAAAGAAAGAATTAAGTTGAGCTGTATTTCTTGCTAAAAAAGTGGAAATCTGACCTTGTCTAGTGCCTTGCTAATTACAGATACAGAGATAATCTTTATTTAATTACAGATGTTTCCATTGATGTAAAATGGCCACCAAATTTGAATCCTTGGGATTTTTTTATATTCTTAAAAAGAATCTGTAATTATGGCAATTCCCACCATATTGGAATGTATTATTAATTTATGTTTCAGTTAAGATAGAGCAAATATGCTAACTGGAGTAGAAGAACAAGAATATTATATAAATTCTTATAATTAGAATCAAATTCCCTCTCCGTGGATATTAAGGTGTTAGAGTTTTGTGTCCTGCGTTATTATGCTGAGACCCAATTTCCATAAAAATTTAAAAGCTGGTGTTACAATCTGCCAGCTCTGGAGAAAAAAACTCTGTGTGTGGGGCATAGAAATCTGAAGATGCATCTTTTGTTACTATTGCTTTCATGCAAGAAATTAATGCAAGACCAGATGCAAATAAAGTGCAATAATTTCTAACAGGCAATAACAAATAAAAGACAAAGTTGAGAGTTGCCTCCTAAACATCTTGCTCTGGCTCACGTCACTCCGTGGAGCTCTCTGGAGAAAACACAGCATGAAATGTGCTGCAAAAAGGCTGAGAATCCTAGAGCCAACACAGAGTTGGGTTTGGAGTTGCCCCTGAAAACCATTAAGAATCCTCAGGAAATCCCATATAAGGCTCTTTCAGCAGGAAAAGGTTTGTCATCCTTCCCACAAAGGATAAATCTGTTTTCTTATACACTATCCAAAATATTTCAGAAATCCCCAAAATACTCTTTCCTAGCTGGGGCAGTGCTGCTGCAGGTGTTGAAGTGCATTTGCTGGCACCAGCAGTGCATTCATCCTGGAAGCTCCACAGGACTGCAGTTTCTGCTTAGTATCCTGCACCTCTAGATGGTACCAAAGTCCTTAACTGCCTCCTTCCCCACCTCAAGCCTTCCAGATCTATTCAGATGTTTTCCTCCTCCTTTATTTTCTCACTCCTTTTCTTCATTACAAAACAACCCATCTGGTATTTCTGTGTTTCACTGCAACATACTAGACACTTCCAAACATGAAAGCAGCTGGACATCCTGTGTGCAGGAAGCTGTGGCTGCTCCAGGAGAGGAGGAATAGGGATGTTTTTTTGGAAGCTCTTGCTTAAGGCTGCCAGTGCCTAGTCCCACCAGCTTGTAGGAGGTCCTGAGCAGAGAGGGAGGGAGGAGACGAAAGGCTCCTCTTTCCTGCCTCAGCTCAGCGGCACAGCCTCACGCTGTGGCCAGGAGTATAACAGCTCCAGCGCAGTGTCCAGAGGATTATTTTAATCCAAAAAAGAAAGGGATTTCTTCTAATGACTGCTAGAAATAGAAAGCAGTCACAGCTGCTGCTGGAAAGCAGGATGGCTCTAAATCATGGCTCCCATCTCACACGCTTTGCTTCCTGCTGCCGCCGCCCACCCGACACTCACCCGCAGGGAAGGTGGGTTGAGCGTGGTTCAGTAATGTCCAGTCTGTCCCTCCAGGCAAGTACTTCTGGAGACTGACTCGCAATAAGCACTTGGTCTCCCTCCAGCCGGCTCAGATTCACCGTTTCTGGCGGGGCTTGCCGCTCAACCTGGACAGCCTAGACGCAGTCTACGAGAGAACCAGCGACCACAAGATTGTCTTCTTCAAAGGTAAGAGCAAACATGGTCCTGGAAGTATAGAATGTGGTGCTAGGCAGGAGACACCAGTGCCACATGTTAAGCATCTCGAGTGCCAGTCAGAATCCTGTTGTCCATGAGCAAGGCCAGAAGAAATGAGCTGGCAGGGAGAGCAAGCAAAAGGTAACAGTCACATTCCCCAGAAAATGAGGGAAATGTCATTGAAGACAAAGTTCAGCCAAATGTAACAAAAATCCTTTCAAGGGCTTTTCAAGAATGAAACACAAGCAAGAACCACCCCTACCACACACTGACAGGTGGTGTGTTCCTCCTTTGACCTTTTCTCTTTTCAGTATGTGTTGCTGAGAAAAGAAAATAGTCAGAAAGGAAATAAAACTGAATCTGAAGACCTTCGGTTTTAATAATTATATTTCTGTTACTGTGTTATTTTCTTAAAATTAGTAGTATTATTATCTCTTTTTATTTGAAAAAGCTTGCGCGCTTTTATTTCAGAAGAGCTGGAGGACCAGTTTACTTCTTGGTTTCTATACAAATGTCCAAGTCCCCCACAGACCATCTGCCTGTGCTGGTTAGATGCCACCCATGCACTAAATGTCACCCAAGACCCTGGCAAGCACTGACTCTTGTTTCACTGAGGTTGTGCACTTAAGTGCTAAACACATCCCAGCCCTCCATTCTTCCTGTTTGGAAATTGCTTTTTGTCTCCCGACCGTTCTGCTTGAAACACGGTGCAATTTTTGGTTTCAGAAGTGCTGAACCAAGCACTTCTGGAAGCAATAATTTGCTTTCAGTTCCCCCAGCCAGGTCAGAGAGCTGGCTCATGTCCCACACAAGTCCCTAGGCTTGCAGAAGGCCTTTCCAAGTGCAGCCAACACCCTCCTGGACTGCCGGCACACTGAGCCCCACACCTCTCCATGGGACAGCATATGGAAGGCTCTGCCATGTGTGTCCAGCTGCCTCAGGCAGCCTGCCCTGCTTTGCTTTCCCAGAGGGAATGGGGCCAGCTTAAGGAGTGTGCCACCTTGGCCTCTAAGGTCCTGCTGCTCATAGATGGGCATGCATTTAAGGGCCTTTTCAGATATTCTAGAAAACCAAGGGAGGAAAAACTCTGATCCCTAAAATAGGCTATGCAATACCCAAAAGGGCACTGCAGGTTCTTAAATAGATGTTGTAAAAGAAGAAAGACTATTCCAGTGGTTAGAGAACTATGAAGAAATTGAGACAGCCGGATTCATCTTCTTGTTCTCTCCTGCCCAAGGTCAGGCCTAGGGGGCAGTTGTGTAAGACCCTTGAAGGGCAGTGAGCTGCTCATATGGGATGCATCCAGTCCCTGTGCACCCTCATAATGCACAGGCGTCTCAGCGCATCTGGCCCTAGAAAGTGGCGATTTCTCTTCCAAAGTGGACTACACTTGGCTTCTTAGGAGCCAAATAGTTCGCAGAAAGTGCCGAGTTTGCCCACAAAAGCTGCTTTGTTTCTTTGGATATCAGGCAGAAATCCAGGGGGCAGAAAACCAAATGCCTCCATCAAATACATAAAAGTGACAGCTGTATTGATGCTGTCAGTGTGTTCGTATCCTGGGACAGTCATGCTTTCAGCAGCAAAGCGGGGATATGTCCATGGACAGCCTGACAGAAAGAAGCAGCTATTCAAAGCCAGAGGTTCCCCCGTGGGCTGACCCCTTCCTATTCCCATCCTTAAATGCCCAGAGCTCAACCCCGAGGCTTTGTCACCACAGCAGATAACAAAACATTAGCTCAGCTTATCTGTGGGAAAATACTGGTTTAGGCTGTGAAACAAATGTGATTTTATTCTGTGCTTGTTTCCTTTCCACAGGAGACAGATACTGGGTCTTCAAAGATAACAATGTGGAGGAAGGGTACCCACGGCCCATTTCGGACTTCGGCCTGCCCCTGGGAGGAATCGACGCTGCTTTCTCCTGGGCTCACAATGACAAGACTTATTTCTTTAAGGACAATCTCTACTGGTGCTACGATGACCACGAGCGGAGGATGGATCCCGGCTATCCTTCGGAGGCCATCCCGTGGAAGGGACTACCCAGCCCTTTAGATGATGCCATGAGGTGGTCAGATGGTGAGTCCATATGGCAGTTTAAAAAAAGCACAGCAAAGAAAATCAGTGCTCTATCGAGCTGTAGCCCCTTCTACTCTGCCTGCCAACACTAATGCTGAGCCCCTGATGGGCTGTTCCTGGTGACTGGAAGCTGAAGAGAGAGCTCCGGTGATTCCAGCCAGAGCTCCCCATACTGCTCACTAGAGGATTTTGTAATTTTAAACAGGCAACAAAAATATCGTGAGGTGATAATTATTGCACTCCGTTAAAAGAAGACAGTTGACATGTGATGTCACTGTTTCGCAGCGATTTTTATCCTAGTATGGGCTGATTTGCTCCTTGCCGGTCTTCTTGTCATTGGATTTTTAGGTGCATATATGAGGATGCAGACAGAAAATACTTTTAAAGATGTTTTCCCAGAGTTACAACTCATTTTCTGATGAGATTTCTCAGTGGTTTCTTTCCCCTGAAAAGACCACAAACATTTTGTCACGGGAGATATTTACAATCAGCTATTCACTCACAACAAAGTGGCACTTCCAGGGTTTATTTACTGGCAACCTAATAGTGTTGTAGCAATCATTAAACCAGGCAGAGGGGAAGGCCACTTCCAGAGACTTTTCAAGCTGAATTTCCAAAGCTATTGAGAGTGACATTCCCATAGGTAGGAGTCCTCCTGAGCTTGGGGCCTGCTTAGAGAATTCACTGCCTCCCAGTTCAGAGTGGAAAACATGTACCTGAAAGCAGAAGGTTCCCAGGGTCCTGTCAGGCTCAGGTAATTTTTCTGAGCCCAGAATCAGCAGCACACACCTCAAGTCATTAATGTATAGTGGGGTCTTCAGTTTTACCATGCCCAATTACAAGGAGAGTAGCGCATGATGTGTCCAGCTGTGGGCTCACAGGGCCTCGACCCTACACACCCACAGTACTGGGAGGCATATCTGCTCCGGGACTCAGCACAGAAGAGGCAACAGCTCACCATCCACCTCCAGCTGCTGGTGGCTCCTGGCTGATGTGAGAGATCTTGGGCAGGCACAGTTACCTTCCCTTCTGGAGCATCCCTCCTGCAGCGAGAGGGGATATTGACAGCAAGCAGTGATATCTCATGCGCCTCTGCTCCCCAGGCCTCAGCTGGGGTGGGAACACTCCTCTGCTGCTCCAAGCGCTCCTTTGACCTTCCTCTGGGACGGCATCCACCGCCACTGACCTCATGTTTGGGTTTTGGTCTCTTTGCAGGTGCAAGTTACTTCTTCAAGGGCAAGGAGTACTGGAAGGTGCTGGACAGTGATCTGGAGGTGCAGCCCGGGTACCCACAGTCCATCGCCAGGGACTGGCTGGTGTGCAGTGACATGCAGGCCGACGCCCCGGAGGCAGCCGGGAGCAGCAGGACTGGCGCACGCTCCAGGCCGGGACAGCACGACGAGAGCCGCTTGAAGAACGGTTACGAGGTCTGCTCTTGCACCTCGGGCACACCATCCCTGCGCCCTCACCCCATACCCGGACTGACTGCCAGCCTCATGCCGGCTGTGTGGACAGCAGCACTGGTCTGTGTGGCCCTCTGACGGCTCATCTCACCAGCAGGACAGCACCATGGTGCTCCGGAATACAGCTCCGTGATTGCTAACTGTTGCAAGCAGAAAAAAAACATTCCTAAGAACATGCCAGTGAAGGGTTTGAATTCTCCATGAGAAATGAACAGTGATTTTGTTTTGGGATTTACTTTCTTCTTAATTTTAGTTTAAGGATCTAATAACAGTTGAGTTCTGCATCTTCTTATTCCCCCATCCAGTTAAAGATAAGAGCAGCCTTTTGTTGAATTTAGAAATGCTTCATAGAGGTATGTTGCTCTGGATGTTTAAACACAGCAAATGATGGAGGGGAGAGCTCCCGGGACGGAATGGGGACAGAAGAGATGCTGCTGAGATAGATGGCGACAGAAAGGCAGCCGGCAGGAGGTAGTAGTTGTGTGCTGACACAACGTACACATCCCATTGGATGTACTAGGTAGAAGAAACCGTGACTCCACTAAGATTAACTGCAAGGTGATCATTGTTTACTGTCAAGCCTGCTGTAGCCACCGGCGTCTGGGTAAACCTGTATCAGTTTCTATGGGTCAGAAACACCTTTGCCTTTCAGAAGGCACTGCAGCTTATCTTTGTATACGAGTCATTGTAATTTAACAATTTCTCTAATAAACCTTGGCCACCTACATGGAGATCTCCCAGTCCTGTGCCAGATCAAGCCTGATACCTGCAGCAAGGTACTGTTGGCTGAGGCTCTTAGCAGCCTCGCCTCTGGATGAGGGCAGTGCAGCCAAATGAGATGCATTTACAACCACTGCCCCAGACTAATATGTGCACACAAACTCCTGGTCTCACAGAATTCCTGTGTCGGGTTGGCCTTATGTTTTGAGAGGAATCAAGATGTCTTGCATTTGTTTGTGACTCTGCCATACCTGGCTGTGCTGCACAGCATGGGCTGGAGCAGGGAAGATGCTGTGCGGTCAGCCCAAATTCCTTTTGATGCCTCTGACAGGAGTTTGGAGTGGCAGAAGCCAGGGTCAAACACTGCTCCTTGACCCTGGGATGCTCCTGTTTGCGTTTACTCCTCACCATTTATCAATTTTCTGTGGTATGATTTGGGCATCCGAGTGAGAACTCGGATGAGATGTCAAAGAAGCCAGGGTCCTCGAGTCTGCTGTTGTCACAGTGCTGTTGTCTCGAGCGGAGGCCACTGGGACACGGTCTTCTCCTCTGCTCTGCTTCTGCAAAGCTCCCGCATAAATGTCTTTTGCTGCCCTGCCGAGGCCAGCTTCTTGGGGAGACGTGGAGCAGACAACGTCACCGTGGGACCCAAGGCTGCCCCAGTGGCCCTGGGTGCTAGGTATAACACAAAGCCCTCTGTGGCACAGCAGGAAAGGCAGGAAAAGTGCACAGTTGCACGCTGATAGAAAGAGGGGATCACCTTGAGTTTCCCTCTGCTATTTGCATTTTTGAATAGTCCCAAGCACTCACAGGTGTGCTACAATGTGATTTTATGGGTCATGACTCAATGAAACATCCCATTAAACCACTAAATAGCCTTTAAAAACCTACAAGCAAAAAAAATCTCAGGCATACAGCTCCCTCTTGCTGAGTGAAGCTGCCTCTGTTGTTCAGAGCAGCACCCCATCCCACTTCTGACAGTTGAGCCAAGCAGAGGCTGCTGGGGCTGTGGGAGATGTGAAGTTCCTTTGATTGATTCCCATTGCATTTCTTTCTCTTCAGTCATGAAGACACAGCTTTTAGTCCTTTAGTCTAAAACATCAGCACTTTACAGATTCCTCTTGGAGCTGTAGCCAGGTAGCAGAAGACACCCTCTCTCCAGTCCTGGAGTACTTGATTGTTCATCTGTTGAGCTTGGAAGAGACAGGCTGGACATGAAATCGCAGGGAAGCTACACTTGCAATAGCAGTTGGAATGAAAAGCAGCAGAAGCTGTTCACTGTCTGCTCGTTCCCCATGTTTCCCTCGGTCCTCTGGAGCGCCAGGTCGCCAGACACCAGTTTTGCTTTTCCAGTGTTTTTGCTGAGGAGTTTTTAAATGTGATGGTGGGCTTTGCTGTAGCTGGAATTTGTATCTATTTCAGGAAGCTTCTCATAGTATATCCTGCAATTTAATAGTTCCCATGCCTGGTTAATTGTAGTGGAAGAAGTTAAATGAAACCAGGACACTGAACTTGGATGCCCCAAACCCCTGCAAATCACAGGTTATCAAATAATAAACCCACAGGTTACAACAATGTTAAAAGCCCAGCTTACAAAAATACCAAACTCCCAGCCAAAAAAATACTCAAAACTTGGCCTACAAAAACACCAAACAAACCAGCCTATAAAAAATTACATTTAAAAATACCAGAACAACCTATTTTCAAAATAATAGGAATCCCAATTTCAAGATACTGAACGAAACCAAGTTTCAAAATCTCAGATTTAAAATACCAGAACTTTAACCTAACACAAGATCCAAAATACCAAAGTAATCTAGTTTCAAAATACCCGAATAACAAGTTCGGATATACCAAAAAAACCCTGTATCAAAATACCAGAATACCAAGTTCTAAAATACAAAAATAATTCCACTTAAAAATACCAGAATATCGAGTTCCAAAATATCACAATCACCACATTGCAAAATATCAAACTACAAAGTACCAATTTTCAGATCTCTTATATAGGCAGGATTCCCAAAACCAAAAGAATTCTTATTTTCATTTATAATGTAGATAGCCCTAATTAGAGACCCTAATGAGACTTACACCATTCATATCATTACTATTCTTTTCCACCCTACTTAGTCACATATGGAGCACTACTTAGTAATCACTAAGGAATAATTATTTAAGTCAACAATAAATTATCCAACTTACCTAGCTATGCTACCAAAACACAAAATTTTAATTCTTATTAGTTTTCTACCCTTTTGCTCAAAAGGGCAGAAGCAAAAAAGAAAATGCTGTAATTTTGCTGAAGAGTTTCCTTCAATACTGAGCCCTTTATTCCCCTTGAATTTAAGTCAGAGGAGCCAAACAGCTGCAGCTCCTCTGAGGGCTTTTATACCTGGTGGGATTTGCCCCCTCCCTTTTCCTGGGCATCGTGGGAACGAGAGGCGGGCACAATCAGGGGTATATTAACCCCAGCCTTTGCTAAGGGGCTTCATTCCCTCTGTGGGATCAGCTGGGGTGAGAGTTCTCCTATCATTTCTGTACAGAAGCTCTTTCAGCTTATCTCAGATTGTTTTCAGCAGGTGCTTCTGGGTATGTAAAGCAACAGAGGTTTGGAAGACAGTGTGAAGCACTGAACACAGGGGGTATTTAAGTTCATGATTTAGGGTTGTGTGTGCAGGGGTGTTAAGGTGCTTTTGTAATTTCTGGTTTTGTTCTTGTTTGTTTTGGTTTGTTTTTGTTTTTTTTTTTTTTTAGGAGGAGTGCAACTTCCTGAAAATCCAGGTTGTGTCAAGTACAGCACTTCAGATTTTTTCAGCAAATTCATCGTGTCACAAAAGAGATCTGCCCTGTGTTGAAGATGATGTTTGAGATTGAGGCTTCAGCTAAGTTGAGGATTGTGGCTAGGAGAAGGAGGGAGGTGAGCAGGGTACCCGGTTAGGAGATATTGTGGGGGGGTTTTGAAGGCAGCAGGGTGAGAAATAGTGTTGATTTGAGTTCTGTATCTTTTCACAAGCATAGCAGAGGCATTCACGTGTCTTACAGCACACAAGCTTATCCACTGCACTCACAGAAATGTCATGTAACTTTGCCTCTCTCTAACCCAGGTGCTACTCACAATAACAGCCGTAGCCTTGGACTCAGGATGAAGCTGGAGACTCAAGGACCCAGGCACACTCAGGAGAGGGCAAGCGGCTGAATTGCTGGTATTTGGCCTGCATAACACTAAACTTGTGCATTGATTTTGCAGTTCTTTCTTGTAGCTGACTAAGAGGCTAACAGGCAATCACGGGGCCTTCTGAGGCAGGCTCATTTTAGGTCCAATGGGGATTCTCATCATTGGCCATCTGAAAGCTAAGTCGGTGGCCTGGAGATGGGATGATAGGAGAGTAGCGGGTTGGAAATTCCTGGGACAGATTTAAAAATTAGCAGAGGGTGGAGGGATGTCCTCTAAGGGTCCTCCTAGGACAGCTAAAGGGAGAGGCTCTGCTTTTGATTGCAGCTGTAGGGTGCGCAGTGCAGAACAGTTCCGGTCTATGTTGTGTTGTCTGGTGTACTGTGTTACTGAGTGTGTCTTTGGGGTCCCACGGGTCAGATATCTCTGCCTTTTCCCCTTGAAAAGGGCCTTACCACAAGCCATCGTGTCTAGGTTCTCGAACGCACACTTCTCGGCACGATGCCGATATCATTTGTTCTTTTACTGGGGCGCTCGGCGGAATCTCTGAGTCGCATCTCAGGAGCATCGAGTTGGATGTCTTTTGAGGCCTTGTTCCAGGCTGTATCACAATCCATCCTTTCCAGCTGTGAGTTGTGAAGTCCTGGGGCTTATAAGATTGTATGATATGGAGAATATTGTAAATGTAGCATTGTCTCACAGCCATGTTGATCATCGTGACCAACAGTTCCTATAACGGGTCACTCTGTTCCAGTCTTTTCCTCTGCTCCTTAGAGGAGCCTCCTGCATCCACTGTTGCGTTAGCAGCAGTCATCTCTTTTGGCATGCTCTCGGTCCTTGCCATTATTAATCTTGCCAAGAATTTTTTTCTCACACTTGTGTCTCATTGTTTGCAGCATAATGTGTTGTTTGTGTTTAGCGTCCCCTTGTTTGTCATATGCTTTGTCACAGGTGTCCACGCATATTTGTGCCGGAGCTGCTCTGCACTGCTGTATAGTGTGGTGCCATAGCACAAGTCCTGGGGACTTATTATTTGTAATGTGGGGTGTAGTTGGACTCTAGATGATATTCCTAGACTGACAGAAGATGTTTGGAGCTGTGTAGTATTGACTTTTGTCCTAAATTTTTTTCAGATGCAGAAGGATAAAATCCACGGCAGAGCGCCCCATTCCGGGTGAGGGGGTTCCCACGAGCAGGTCAGTCACCGTTTGTCTCTGCAGCAGAAGTGTAAATGGTGACTCTGTTACAGCGCTGTCCTTTGTCTTTATTTTTAGGAAGCAAAGCCGGATATCAGCAGTCAAGGTCAGGTGGACAAGGTGAGCAGTGGAGAGAAGTAGTTGTTATTGCTGGGGTCTCAATTTCTGGTGCAGCTCTAAGCATCCCTTCTCGTTTGTGTGCTTTAGGCAATCCACTCGGTGTTTGCCAAGCCCCCGTCATACACTGGCTGATGGACCAGGTTTGCTGCTGTTCTGAAACCTCTGGAAGTATTACAGGACTCTGTAGGGGAGCCTTTGGTTTTTCTATTCAAAGGTGTCACCCAGGTATCCTTTGGCCAGAGCCGAGGAGTTGCAGTGAGTCAGGGAAGTAAAGAGGAAGAGCGAGGGTCCGCTCAGGTTTCAGCAATGCCACATCACCTCGTCTCCTCTTAACCCAGGCGTACCCTACGGCGACGACATCGGCCTCCAAGCGCGCCCGAAGCGTGCGGCCCGAGGAGCCGGGCATTCTCAGGAGAAGAACGGTGAGTAGCAGAATTGTCAGGTTTTGACCAATGTGCTTCTAAGGACCTGCACTGATGTTTGGTTTTCTTTAATGTAGCCGACTGAGAGACACCAGCCTGGTGACAGCAGGAGCTTCCCAGCTGGCGAGGCGGCCTTCCTTCTCACCTGACACGGACCGGCATCCCCAGATGTCCGAGAGATAAGTCGAGGGCTACGACCCATAGAGGGGATAAAAGTGGGGTGCTGGGTTGGGACCCACTGGGTGGGGTTTTTGAGTCTGCTTTGGAGAGGGGGATGTCCAGGAAGTGGCTCCTTAGGCCACGTGAAAGGAAAGTGTCACTTTTGATCCCAGTGCTTAGGCGTGCAGGGCAGAGCAGTCCCGGTGTGTATTTTGTCACTTGTCTGTCATGCATTCCGTGTTGTTTGGCTATCTCGTGTCTTTTACCTTAGCCCTTTGAGGGGCCAGTCAGAAACCTTGGCACCATTCTCGGCATCCGCGATCTCTGCGTTCCTTGTCCTGGCACCAGTGCCGTAGAACCTTTGACTCGGGAGCTCAGACAGGCATCAGACTCACATCTCTCTTTGGAAGCGTCCGGTCGGATGTCTTTTGAGGTCTTGTTCTGAGCTGTACGGAGAGCTGCGCCCCGCCAGGATCCATTATGGCGGATTAGGACTTGTAAGAATGTGAGCTTAGGTAGAGGATTCAGACCCTAGGGTTCCCAGGCATCCATCTTTGCAGTTCTTGGAAGAAATCATGCAGTTAGCATCTTCTTCCTCCAGGGTTCTCTGAGCCTCATCATCTCGCCATCGGTCTCAGCTCTGCCATCTCATTTTGCATCCTCTTTGTCCTTGCAGTCATTCCTCTTGCCCAGAGATTTCTGTTTGTGTCATGTCCCCCTTGTTTGTCAAGTCCTGTCCCGTGTCACGGGTGTCTGCACACATTTGTGCCGGAGCTGCTCTGCCCTGCTGCGTAGCCTGGTGCCAGAGGAGAAGTCCCGGGGCCTTGAAGTTTGTAATGTGGGGTGTAGTTGGACTCTAGATGGGATTTGTAGATGAACACAAGATGTTTGGAGCTGTGAAGTTATCCTGCAACCCTTTGACTTTTGTCCTAACTTTCTTTCAGATGCAGAAGGATAAAATCCATGGCAGAGCCATGCCAGAGCACCCCATTCCGGGTGAGGGGGGTTCCCCTGAGGAGGTCAGTCACTGTTTGAGTTTGCAGGGGGTGTGTAAAGTGTGACTGTGTTACAGCAGTGTTCTTTGTCTTTCTTTTTAGGAAGTCAAGGCAGAGAGCAGCAGTCAAGTTGAAGAGGGCAAGGTGAGAAGCGACCAGTGGGGAGAAGCCTTCATTATTGCTGAGATCTCAATTTCTGCTGCAGCTCTAAGTCTCTGTTTTCATTTGTGTGCTCTAGGCAATCCATCCCGAGTGTGCCAAGCCCCTATCACACACTGGCCGATGGACCGGGTTTACTGCTCTTCTGAGCCATGTGGACGTCTTACAGGATTCATTGATGAAGCCTTTGCCCTTTCTAGTAGAAGGGGTCTTCTGGGTAGCTGTCAGGAACTGCCAAGCAGTTGCGGTGAGTCGGGGAAGCAGGAAGAGGGAGTGAGGGTCCTCTCAGGCTTCAGCAATGCCTCATCACCTCGTGTCCCTTTAACCCAGGTGTACCCGGCAAGGACAGCGTCGGCCTCCAAGCGCGCCCGAAGCGTGCGGCCCGAGGAGCCGGGCATTCTCAGGAGAAGAACGGTGAGTAGCAGAGTTGTCGGGTTTTGGCCCGTGTGCTGCTGAGAGCATGCAGTGATGTTTGGTTTTCTTTAATGTAGCCGACTGAGAGACACCAGCCTGGTGACAGCAGGAGCTTCCCAGCTGGCGAGGCGGCCTTCCTTCTCACCTGACACGGACCGGCATCCCCAGA
>JAYDZK010000051.1:0-11830 GCA_034509185.1 Euphonia xanthogaster
GACTTAGGGATGCATGAAATTCCAGCTAGTGGGATAACTGCAGAGATCAGCCATGCCTAGGGAAGTCTGCCATCTCCTGTTGCACCCTGAAGTACCTTCTGTACCCACCATAACCCTGACTTTCTTTCCCCGATGTCCCTTTGACTGGTGCACTCACTGCAGGCAGCTGGAGCACTGCTGGTGTGTATGGTGGGGCCAGCTCAGTCTGCTGAGGGAGAGGACCCCTTCTCAGAGGGGGTTTGGAAATTCATGTTCCTCTGTGTGTGAGCTAAGTAGGCTTTGCATCTGGTTTGGAAGAGGAGAGAGGGTTGTGATAAGTGGCGGCGGTGGGGTTTGTGTGAGGGGTGGGCTTGATGGTGACTGGTAGCTGTGGTGATCGATTGCCCATTTATGTAATTACATAATCATGATGTAATTACCTCTTAGTTGTGTCTTTATTTGACTGGTAATGTAGATGGGAGTACAGATGATGTGGTTAATGGATATTGCTATTGGTTACGGACAGCTGGAGCAGTAATTGGGGCCCTATAAAGTATATATTAAAAGGAATAAAAGGTATATGTCTGGTGCAGCAGTAGAAACTTTCAGGCTACCAAGGAATAAATAGTTTTCTTTAAATCATTATAGTATGCGGGTTTTTTTACTCCCAGGGAGCCTGAAAGTTTCTACTGCTGCTTTTTTATTCTAAAGCTAGAAGGGGAAACAACGTTAGAAATACAGGTAGAAATAGAGAGAAAGAAAGAAAGAATTAAAAAAGGTTAGAGAAAAAAGGGAGCTAAAGAGAGAAAGACAGTGAAAAAGGAAGAGTGAGAGTGAAAAAGGGAGTGAGAAACAGAGTGAAAAAAAAGAAAAAAGGGTTGGAGTGAAAAAGAAAGGCATTCGGGAGGGGCGGTGCTGACTAAGGTCCCTCCCCGGACAGGAGCGAAGAACCCGTTTGATCCCTTCGCGGGACTGCAGCTCCCGGCGGCGGGGGACGGACCGGTGGCTCTCAGCCCAAGACTACAACTCCCGGCAGGCCCTGCTGACGGCGCAGCGGCCGACGCGGCATATGAGTGGTTGGCGGGCCAGAGCGGTCGCGCAGGGCCGTGCGCCAGGGTAGCGGGATGTGCGCGGGGAGCTCCCGGCGCCTCTCCCGCGCCGGACGAAGCCGCGGGTGCGACGCTGGAGGGGTGAAGCCTCCGTCTGGCCGCCCGCATGGAGCTGAGCAGCGCGGAAGGGGCGTCCACCCGGTTCCTCGGCCTCACCCAGCGGTACCGGTGGCGGGGGCTAAGCTCGGGTGGGGTGGGGCGGGTCGTGGCGTGCTCCGATGGCGGAGTGGGAGGCGGTGCTTTGCTTCCGCGGACCGGGAGCTGGAGGGGCCGCCCGGGCGAGCGGCGCTGGACGCTCCTGCGGTGTGGGGCGGCTGGCCCTCGGGCTAGCGGAGGCGCAGGAGCCCCCGAGCTGCAGCCGTCTCCCTCTGGCTGCTGCAGGTGGTGTGGGCGGAGTCGGACGAGCGTCTTCAGAGTCTGTTTCTGAGCCTATTCAGCGTTGCAAGCAGATAGCACTACGATATCACTGGAATTACACGGCTGCTGACTGCGTTAGTGCTTGTGACTCTTTCTTAAATGAAAACAGATGGACCGGTACTGACTAGTAAACGTATAGATGGCAAGGAGGATGACAAGCCTAAGGGGCTGTATCCTTCTGATGACACAGGTGCAATCTGCAAACTCACCCCCTTCTGCCACTACCCTCCCGATCCCCAAGTAAAATGCCTTCCAGTGTCGAACTTCCGAAAGACAAAACTTGTGATTTGACACTAAGATCCAAAAAGCGTCTGTGTTTAGATTAGCAAAATGCATTTAATTTTGCTTTGTTATTCAACTTTCAGGGCTGCTTTATAGGAGCTTCCGTTGAAACGGAAGAAGCTAGCCCTCTCTCCTCTTCGTCATTACTGTTCATTTATACAACTGCACCTATGTTTTCAGAAAAATGGGAAAGGGAGGTGTAGTATACTGTGTAGATGCTGTACAAATGTATGTAAGCTGGTTAGTTATATTCATATGAATAAAGGTGCATCTGTATTTAAATACTTTGCAATATAAGTAAATTTTAAATTATGCCCAACTAGTGTGAAGCACTGATGAACTAACCTCCTCAGTGCTGGCAATTCTTCTTAATAAGATGAAAACTACTCTAAAAGTGTCATAACTGGGGCAGCCGTTTTTCTTATATAGATCAGGACTGAGGAAGGATGTAATTCAATGAAGAAAGTTAATATGAACAGCTGATTTTAATTGCAGTGCATTTTTTAAATTAGCAGATGTGATATGTCAGAGAGTTGAGTAGGAATCTTGGTGGTAACAGAGAATGGAGAGCCAAAGAGGTATGCAGGCACAAGAATTCGTTAGGGAGTACATGCGCTTATGCAGATTACATGATAATGTGAATCTTACCTGTGCCTAAGTTGAAGCCTAATTTTTATGAGGTTACTATGTATGGTAAGCATTTATGTTGATGTGAGATTCTACTTTAATTACAAGATATGAAGCAGGTGATGTGTGATATAAAGTAGTTAGGTTTAAAAGAAGTGGAGGTTTGCTCTTGGGTATAATTCTGATTTGTAAAAGGACTGCTAGTGTGTTTGAAGCTTAGGTATGTTTTAGGTGGTTTGAATTGGGACACAAATGACAATATTAAAGCAGTCTTGTTTTAATCATTAGCTCAGATATACTCCTGTTTTATAAATTATTGAGGGTGCTGTCAGAAAATACTTCTGATACGAAAGGGTGTGGTTTGTGGCCAGGCAGTCTGTCATCAAATTAGCGGAATGTAGTTTGTGAAGAGGTGGTGAGTAATGCGATACGGTGATATGAGGTTGGTAATGCAGGCGGATTTTGAATTTCATGTTCTAGGATTACTTTTGTTTGCTATCTTTGTTAAGGTGGTGGAGGGAAACCTCTGAAATGCTTTTGTTTGCACATGCTCTTACATTAAAGTACTGGTTTCTTTTCTCATTGTGTGTAGGCTGAAAAAAGACTGAAAAAAAATCAGTAGCAACCTACTAAACGTGGTCTTACTGAGTTGTATAGTGCACTTGTCCTCTTTGAGGGATCAAGTTTACTTTTCTAACAAGGTTATGAGCCACGACCTGCTTTGGAACTCCGATTGCATCATGCCTTAGTAATTTAATCATAGCTTTTGCTTCCAGTCAGGACATTTGCTTTGGGAGTAATGTGAAAGCCAGACTGCCATAGCTGCTAGAGATTGTGCATGCTGTAAGAAGTGCTCCCTGCAGCAATGACTTTATGTGCTGTGAACCCTGTTCGGCAGAAATGGTCTTTTTTTAATGGCAGGGTATAGCATTGCGGGAAATGTAGGGCTAGTTGACTTGTGTACACTGATGAAGCGTTTCTATTCCAGCTCCGTCTCTGAAGATCTGGGTTGCAGACGTGGAGAGTTTAGCAGAAAGCATTATGGATCTGTGGAGCTTGTAAGTATACATAGTCTGTCCTTCAGTTTATCAGCTTATAATGTAGAGCTCTAATCCTTTTCTAAGTAAAAGAATTGGATCTAGTTTGGAAAATGTGTGTTCTCAGCTAGACTTGAAAGTTATAAGCTAATATAAAGCGGCTTCTGAATAGATATATATCAGACCTGTGATAGGAGATCTTTTTACTACCTTATTAATTAATTTTTCATTGTAACAGGAAAGGAAGCTTTATATAAATACTTTGTTTACCTCCAGATAATTTCCATCCTCCAGATGGAAATTGAGCCTTTTTTCCTCTTAGAAACTGAAGTTGGCAAAATATTAGGGTAGTATTTAATGAAGTACTAGCAATTATGTAAGCTATAAACTGTGTACATGCCCATCTGTGTGCATACATGTGTATGTAATTTTATATTTACATGACTCATAGTAGTGGGAGAGGGCTGAAAACTAAACGACCTAATCAGAATTAGGATTTTGAAAACGGTTCCCTAGAATCAGTCAGTTATTCTGCCTTTGCTTGAAATTCAGAGATTAGGTTGGCACTACGTTTTTCATATATCAATTTCTTCTGCATTGTGAAAATGTGTCAGCAGTGTCATTCTGATTACAAGGTCATAATGAAATTACATAAATTTGCTGTAGGATAACAGAAGTGGGGAGGAGTTAAGAAAATGATCTCCAGTTCTGTTACTATGGGATGAAATCACAAGTCTTCTACAAGCTATAGTTGTAATTTTAAAGTTCTTGGGTAGTATATTTACTAATGTGTATGTAAATTGAGTGTAAAATGGTGGCCTAGTTGCTGGAAGTTGCATTGCGGGATCACCAGGTTCCTTTCTCTTCTTTCCATACGTTCTACATAAAAGACATGTGTTTTAATCAAAAAATGCAAGTAAACTGTTTTCTGCTAAGAGGCTCTTTCATTCCTAGAACTTAAAGTTTTTTGCTGGAAAATAAAAAGTTATTTATAGTTATTAATTCACAGTAAGTTCACATGAATGGTCTCATTTCTTGGTTGTTTTTCTTAAAAATTCTGCTAGCATTATATAAAAGTGTGTCATTTTTGGAGTACAGATGTTTAAAGGTTCTTGTTGCCCTTTCAAATTTCTAAATGTTTCAAACTTAACTTTTCCTGCTTCATGTTTTCCACAGTAGTATCTCATTCATGTCTCAGAATTCTTACCAGGTCATTCAAAATCTTTAGTCAAATTGGTAACAGCCAGACTGATCTTTTCTCTGTGGGGAGTTATGATGCCTGGAACAAAAAGAAATGGTAGTAAGTTTTGATTGCTGATCATATGGCTATTTTTGGAAATAGAACCTCTATGTTTAACTCCCTTATAGCTTATATCTAGTGATGCTGATGGAGCCATTCAAAGAGCTGGACGGTTCCGTGTGGAAAATGGCTCCTCTGGTGAGGTGAGTGCCCAAAAATACTCATAGAATGCAGAAGAAAATTATTCAGCTTCAGTTATTTTTCACTTACAAGAGATGCATTTGCAGTCATTTGCTAAGGAAGAGGACTTTGAAAATTCTGGCATTTTGTTTCGTTTTGGTAGCATTTTTGCTCACTCGATGGTGTTAGGAGAAAAATATGTCTGAAGGACACTTCCCAGTCTCTAGTTCATCACTCTATATCTATCCTTTCCTGTTGGTACTATGATGTTCAAGCTGACCTCTGTGCTTTAAAGTTTGCTCCTTGGCGTGGTGAGGTTTGGCTTCATTTTTTTGACCCTTAGCTGTCTTTTGGCAGCTGTGCTTATCTTTAAATAAGAGAGAAAGAGGTTGAGTGGAGCCTTGGAGTGTAATTCCCTTCATCTTTCTTGCTGCTAAACTCGCAGTGTGTCCGTGCAACTACTTCAGTGACAATTAGGTTTCCACTTACCTTCATGTTTTATTTTCCTTTGCAAAACTTTTTCATCAAATACTATCTTAATATTGGAAGAAAGAAGACCTCATATTCTAGAGATACTTGTAAGGTTTTGGTAAAGTGTGTATTGAAGTAATAGTGACAGCAAACTGTTACTGATCATCTGCTTGCATCAGCACTGGCTGCAGAGTTGAAAGTAATCTAACTATTCTGCATTAATTCTTTGGGGAGTTGTGTTTGGTCCTCTGTCTTTTTGGTTCAGTTTCATGCAGTTCAAAAGCTGATTAGTTCATGTCACGGAAAGATTCGTAGAGTGGGTGGTAGACAGCCGCATGGTGAATGAATATGGAGAATGGCTTTTTCTTCACGTGTTAAGTCATAGTGGGAAAGTGCTTGAGGGATGCTTGGGAATTTACCTTAATTTATGAGAAACAGCACTGAAGAACTTCCAAAGCATGCTTTGGTCTAGCAAGGAGACGTCTTTGGGGATTAATTTGGGAAGAACTGAGAAAATGAAAGCTGAAGGCATTAATTTCTTTAAGTTTTAAAAATGTTTGTCTTCAAATTCCACGTTGAAAGACCTTCTTTTCACTGACATTCTAAGACATTACCCATAAGAGTGGTACAGTAGGACAAGACTTATCTACTTACAGAGAAATTAGAAAAAAGGGTAGAAAAGTAGGGAGGTAGAAATTTTTATTTCAGCTGCACACCAACTGACTTTGCAAAAATCCTTGCTTTTTAAGTAGCAGTGTACAGCTAAAATTTCACTCTTTATTTGCTTTTGCCAATATTTTGTCCTCTTTTTTTTCACTTGGCATTTAATGTAACAGTCTCCCAATTCTGTTTCAGAATACGAACTATGCTCCGGGTACATGGCACAGAACGGATGTGCATTTGGAAAACCCGGAGTATCATACACGATGGTACTTGAAGTATTTTTTAGGGAAAGGTAAATATTTTTTTGCAGATGGCTTGGGATTTGGACCAATGAAAATGTAATTTGCAGAAATGCTGCTGTTGTTTCTGTAGTTTTGAACTGTTACTATTTCAATATGGAAAAAGGTATGGTGTTAATTTAGTATTAAAACATTTTCTGTCCTATACATGAAACAAGTCCTTTCTTTGTGTGTTTTTAATGTGAAAACAGAGGATGGGTGTCTGTAAGGAGTGAAACCCCTGCTACCAAAAAGGGATGTTTTGAAATCCTTCTTGGCTTTGAAAACTGTACCGATCTCTTTGGGTGGTTTTTTTACACAGCTGTATATAAGTACGTAGTTATTTATGCAGTCAATTATACTTTTACGTATGAATGCATATGTTTATAGGTTTCTCTCTGATTCTGCACAAGTGGGTGGGTATGTTTTCCTTATGATTGATGGTGCTGCTTGTTTTTCTTCCAACAGTTCATCAGAATTATGTAGGTACAGATGCAGAGAGGAACCCTTTCTTTCTGTCTGTTGTACTGTCTGACCAAAATAACCAGCGCATTCCTCAATACCATTCAATACTTTGGAGAAAAACAGTAAGAAACAAATACTTAACTGCCATTCTGACTTTTGTTTGCTTGTTCTGGATATGTTTATCATACGCTTTTTCCTCTTTCTTCAGAATTCCAGTATTTATTACATATTTTTATTTTGTATCATAAGAACATATCATTCTACCATAGCAGATAACACTAAATTTGCAGATAACATTATACTAAACTGTTTTGTTTTTTTTTAAGAAATGATGCCTAAATTGTTCTTGGTTACATCCTATTATCAGTTTGGGCAGTGACTTTATACTGCTTTTAGGATTTTCTTGTACAATGGTAAGAAAATAGGCAGGTCTGATACTGGTTTCCCTTTTTTCCTACTTAATATTCCATGAGAATCTTTTATCCAAGCAATTGTTTTAAAATTCTACTGTAGGCATGTATGGTTCACTTTTTTTCTTTGCAGCACTTTTTTTTCTCTAAATCAGCAGTAAACATAGCTAAGTAAAATTACCTTGGTTTTCTTCCTTCTTTTTTAACTTAATTGTTTTTATTAATACTCCTATTTGAATATGCAGAAAAAGTTGGTGTGTCCTGTAAAATATCCTAGCTTTTCTTGTTTACAGGGTACTCAGAAAATATGTCTCCCTTACAGTCCCACAAAAACATTATCAGTGAAATCTATATTAAGGTATGTATTTACAGATAAATTATCGGTTTAGATATTTGCCTGTATACCTTTTCCTGTAATTCAGAGCTTGCTTTCTGTGTTGTTTATGATAAATCTATAAAACCTGTAAAAATGGTTTTGCAAGTCTTAATCACTGAAGGCAGCAAAAAATGGTTTTAAAGTCTGTTCTTGACCAGACAAAATGAAAAAGTGTGAATTTGATGCTGAACTTCTCATTTTTCATTTGACTTGCTTTAAATTATTTAAGAAGAGAGAGAACTAGAAAAAGAGATAAATAGACTTGGTTATTGAGCCCTCCTAAAATGCTCACTGTGATTATGTTTAGAGCCAAGGTGAAGGGTGATGTAGTAGAGCTCTGTGCTTTATAAGGAAATAATTTTAAACCTGATCTCCACACAGGGTCTTACTAATTTCTGTTTTTAAAATACAAAAGAAGTTTAGGAAGTGTTGGAAGTTAGTATTTTGGGAAAGAAATGGCAGTTCCACAAAACATTCCATTTAATAGAGGCTCTTCAAACAATTAATTTTGTAACTATTGTAGCTGTAATCACTTGGTGGTTCAGCGTTGAAATGTGTATTTGCCCTTATATAAAGCACTATTTCATTTGCATTTCAGTGCTATGAGTCTTGATAAATTTGAGAAGAGCCCAAGAGAAATTTTTCATCCTGAGATACAAAAGGTAGGAAGTGACTTTTTTTGTTTGGTTCTTTTTCTTTATTATTTTCTGGAACTATAAGTAAGTAAGTATAGATACTACTAGTTTGTTTATTCCAGTAGCAGCTAATAGTAATAATAATGTAATACTACTTAAACTGTCTTTATCCATTGAACTGGCCATTTCAAATCAAAACTTATAAACACAAATAAAACCGTCATCCTTGTAGAATCTTTAATATGAGTGTGCTAAAGATACTGTTTTTGTTTACAGGATTTATTGGTTCTTGAAGAGCAAGAGGTAAGTATAAACCTAACTACTTCTAGCTCACAGACCCATCCAGTGAGTGCAGCTTTGCATTTTCATGGGCTTTTGATGACTTTGTAATCAATTGCTCATTGCAATAAAAAAAAAAATTATGTTTTTTGAACATGACTGCAAAAATAAATAACTTTAAGCACCAACCTAATAATAATGGATCACCAATTTTAGGTAATAATTTTATATTATATATACTACGCTATCAAAGTTTAAATTATTGTGTATTAGGAGATGGTATAAAGTGTATGTTCTAATGTGTAGGATGTATACAAAGATACATACGCAAAAGTCCTTAGAGGAAACAAATTTTTGTCTGTTTGACTGTCTGTTTATCATACAATATTTGGTTTTATTTCCCAGGGATCGGTGAATTTTAAATTTGGAGTCCTTTATGCTAAGGATGGTCAGCTTACAGATGATGAAATGTTCAGTAATGGTGAGTTTTTCACCTTCTCCTTAGTTGTTTTGTTCATCTGAATTGAAAAACAGCAAAATAGTGCCTACAGCTGGAAGCAGGGCAGGAGGCAATGGTTATATGAACAGTTGTTTAGTTTGGTTTCATGTGTTGGGTGAAAAATTGTAGCATAGGGCCTTCTATGTCTTTAAACAGTCGCTGTAGGAAGCCCGTTGTTACAACTTGAAAGAGAGTGAAATCTCTCTTCTAGAAATGGATTGTGTGGCATGAACATTTAGAAAAAAAGAGTCATTTGAAGCAAGCAGCTCATTAACTCACTGCTTGTAGTTCTTTCACTCTTTTACAGCATGATCACGTTCTCCTATACACTTGAACAGCACTGGAGCTGGCAAAAGAGGTCACTGTTTAATGTCATGTGATGATGCCTGCGTGGTTGGGGTGCTGTTTCTGGAAGGGCAGTAGGCTTGGAAGACATGAAACTAACTCAGCTGAAACTTGTGTCCTGGAAGCAGGACCCATTTCCTCATTTTGGTCATTTTTGAGATATGTTCTATTACTATGGGTGTGCTTTTTTGGTAACGTTTCTCCCTCCCACATGTAGAAACTGGAAGTGAAAGCTTTCAACGATTTTTGCGTCTCTTGGGTGACACAATTACTTTGAAAGGCTGGTCAGGCTACAGAGGAGGACTGGACACTAAAAGTAAGAACTTATCTGAAGCAATGAAAGGGGGGTAGAGCTGCATTCTAAATGTTTCTTCTTATTGCATATTGTGCATATTGTATATATTGTGGTTATGAAAAAATTCCAACACGGGCTTCCTTGTATGTGTACTAAATGCTCCACTTCACCAGGAATGAGTCAGGTCAGCTTAAGTCACTGGTATGGAACACAGTTATGACAAGTATTATCAAGGCGAATGGTTTCATTTTAAGTTGGAATGAGATGAACAATAACCTGACATGTTACTTGCTTCATGATAGAAGGATGTTCTGGCTTGAAGACCTGTGTGATTTCTGGAGGCTAGGTGAAAGGTGTAGGTTTTAAGTGTGAATATGCAGATTAGTTGCAAACTTGCGTTTGGACTCACATGAAACATGTGGTGTGGGCATTTTCTGAAATGGACCAGACAAAAAAGGATAACTGAAGAAGATTTGGTAGAAAGACTTGTAATATCTTTTGATCTTCAGAAAACTTAGAGGTGATACTCCTCCTTAAAATGTTGCCTTCCCTTGCAGATGATACAACAGGAACCAGTTCCATCTATACAGTTTTTCAAGGGCATGAAATTATGTTCCATGTTTCAACCATGCTACCATATTCTAGAGAGAACAAGCAGCAGGTACATGATTCTCTCTTTTTTATTTCCCTATTTATTTATTAAATCACAAACTCCAAAACTTAGTAAGAAATAAAGGAATTCTTGTCTGTTAATATTTGAGAAATGTAAACCTTGAGACTTGCACTTTTTTCCCTCAGTATCCTACCTGATGCTGAAAATTTCATTATGTTTATTAGAAATAATGCATCCTATCGTCTCCATTAAGGTACAAAAGATACTTGTGAAGAAGATCTAAATTGCTTCACTGAGAAGTGATTGTGATGTTCAGATGACTTGAAGAGCTTCACTGCTGTAATTATTACCTCAAAGACTTTAGGAAAACTGGAACTTAGCCTTGTGTGTGAATTGTAGGAATATTCACGTGTGTAATGCATAACTCCTGCTTGAGTAGCAATTAGTGTCGCTTGAAAGAAATTCCCCTTGTGAGCATGTTAAGGTTGGTAACTGTAAAGAAGTGCTGTCACACTGTCATGGATTAACTAGGTGGGTTCTTGTTCAAATGTGCTGTCATTCATTGCTCAGGCCTTTCTTTGTATTTATGATTAAAAAATACTTTATAGGCACATGTGTTTAGTATCCATCGTACATCCATAATGATTTACCTAAATTACTTACAAATTACTTGATTTATTATCTATCATGCATTCTTACATTTATTCTTATTATGCATTCTGACATACGTCAGTTTTCTCATGCTTTTTGCTTGGACTGACAACAAGATCATAGAAGAAAATGGAGGCCAGTCAGGATTTTTTTTTTAAGAATAATTCAGCACCAGAGTGTTTTGTCCTTTTATTTCAAGTGGTAGATTTGCTTTTTTTGGACTGCTAGAGTTTCCATGCCTGATTCATTAATATTAATTAGGGAAAGTATGAACACTTTTCTAAACATTTGCAATATCTATTCTTCTAGACCCTGCCTTGTGTGTGCACCATGTCATTGCTAGTTTTACTTGCTTATAGTTAAGTAATGTTTTTATATTGTCCTCCGTCATATTGACTGTAATTTTTCTCTTTGCAGTTTGGGAATATTGTTTTATTGTTCTGTCACAGAATTGCTAAGATACTTACGTATGTCATGTAAGTCACTATCTATCTCTTTTTCTGCCTCTTCTTTCTTTTTTTCCTTTTTTGTTTTCCTTTTTTTTCCAGGTAGAAAGGAAGCGACATATTGGAAATGACATTGTCACTATCATATTTCAGGAAGGTGAAGAGTCTTCTCCAGCATTCAAGCCATCCATGATTCGCTCTCATTTTACACGTATCTTTTCCCTGACATTTTCTAATGCTTTTTCTTTTCTTTTCTTTAAGATCAATATTACTTTTAATTCTGTCCTGAATTCCTCCCTCTATGCTGTTTATGGAAGTGAAAATTATTTTACAAAGACAGTTGCATTCTTGCGTTCTTTGCCTTCAGCTTCTTTACTTGGAGTTTCCAAGTCTGCAACATCAAACAGTGTTTGTTAAATCCCTTAGAAGATAAGGTAAAAGCAGGAATGTGAGTTTTAAATAATTTTATTGAAAGCATTTATTTGTATCATTTCACAAATCTAATTTTATACTTTTTCAAAAAATACAAACTT
>JAYDZK010000051.1:16021-56028 GCA_034509185.1 Euphonia xanthogaster
TTCTTGGTTATGCTTCTGTGCTTAGAAAACATCCCTTTAAAATCATGAAGTACCTGCAGCACCCACAGTAGGAACTTGAAAAAGAGTGTAATTCTATTATTTACATTATAGGAAATATGCCTTTCTGACCCTCCAGTGGTTATGACGCTGGTGGATGGACCTACTGGAGACAGTGACAATATGATCTGTGTAGCATATCGGCATCAGTTTGATTTAATCAATGAGAGTACAGGGGAGTCCTATAGATTGCATCATGTTGAAACAAACAGGGTAAGTTTTCATTGTTGAAACTTTTTTGGCAGACCCTCACTGAGCATAATTTGTTGCAGACTCAGTGCAAGCTCTGCTGACCTCCTAGGAGTATAATTTATGGAGATGCTCATGTGTGCTATGCTTTACTTCTATAACCACTGCTTTAGGACACTCTGAGGTATTTATTCCTTCTGGGATACATGATGATAACTCCCAAGAGAGATAGTTACAAGATATGACGTTGGAGAAAAAGCCTGTGTTATTGGAATGTTGTTGTCAAAAAATTAGTTTTTCTTCTTTCCTAGCCAGTAGTTAGTTTTTTGCTTTATTTTTGTGGTATCAGTATTTTATTGTTTAAAAAATTGCTTCAAAATAACTTCAGTGGTTGGCCACCAGTATCTTGTTCGGATTTGCCTATTTGCATGTAGCTAAAATATTTACATATTGTTTATCATTCTATTTAGGAAACTGCTGTTTCTTAAATAGAATGTTTCTTAAACCGCTATTTAAGAAACAGTCAACTAATAACGGAGTATCTATCTGTCTAGGACATAGGGAGAGGAGTTAGGTAATGTCTTTGTTTTCAGAAAAAAGTTCCAGTATAGTTTCTAAATAAAGATGTGGACATGTAGCTTTAGACACAATAGAAAAAAAAAAGATTTAGCACAGGTAATCCATTGTTGTTAATGCTATAAGGGACTACCTTTTTTCATTTGATGGTTCTTGATAAGTTATTTTCTTTTTAAATCATCTCTATTTTTATTTGGATCTGGTGATGAAGAGGTGCTCCTGGCATGGTTGATCTAGTGTAAACTTCTCCACAGCACTGGGAATCAATCTTAATCTGGATGAGGAGGAACTAGAAGTAAAGAATGGGGATGGAGAAGTACATCACCATCATCATCCACCACTCCCATTTCTTTTCCACACCACAATCCTTATTTCCTATAGGAAGACAAATAAAGCAGACAATTAATATGAGCTGAGCTAGTGATTTTTATGATGTTGAAATGGGCTGCCTGCTTATTTCTCTGGACAACAGGGCAGCAATGGCTTTCAGTCACTACAAAAGACAGGTCAAAATGCATTATGGTATGGATGCATAAACTTTCAGGTTTTCTTAACAGTTCTTGACCTGCACAGTAATTTTAAATGAAGGAAGGGCAAAGAACTGCTGTTCATGGAATCAGTCGCTCAGCCTTCTCCCTGTCCAAGTAGTATATATGGTTTGGGAAGCATTTGTCTAATGTAACCTTATGCATTCCACTAATAAGATCTCATTTCCTGAACAGATATCCTACTTTTTGTGGCTGTTTTGGTTTATTTTCAATCTAAATGTAAAAGACGAAACCAAAATTGAATTAAGAGAATTTATGTAGCCTAATCTATGTAAAAAATACTGTGGTTTAACCAGCATTGCTTTTCAATTTGTAAATTCAGACTGTTCAGTAATCCTTAGGTACATCTCTGTTGACCTCTGTAAATGTTACTGGTTTTGAACCAGAATTGGTGTACCTGATCTTTTTGCTAGTCAGGATGTGTATTTGAAGATCACTTTTTGAAAAGAATTGTTATCTTTGACATGCCATGTTGATTCACAGCTTTCTGAAATCATCCTATTTCCCAAAATTTACATTGCAAAATAAGTTATATGTTTTTATTGCTTTACAGTCTGGTATGGTTATGAATGTTTGGTACTGTACAGAACCAAATACAAAGGAAACTAATTTTCATCTTAAGAGCATCCTGAAAATTACATTACAAAATAAGCTTTTTTATAAATTTAATTATTTATTTATCTTTTTTTTTTCCGTTTACCTGTGGTTGTGCACTTCCCCAACTGATTGTATTGCTTGTTAATCACAACCCAGTTGTAATAACTACAGTATCCTCTGCCTGTTTGTTAATATTTTCCATTATCCTTGCAGGTTAATTTTGTTGCAGCTATAGATGTATATGAAGATGGTGAAGCTGGTCTACTGTTGTGCTATAACTGTAAGTGTTTAGGGAAGGCCAGAACTGGTAATAGCTCAGTCTACATATGTAGGTCTTCTTTCATTGGAGTCTAGGTCTGTATCTGAAAATAAATTTCTGTTTCATTGGAAGTTTGTCAAAATACATTCTTTGGAACTTAAGTGCATATTGGAGAAATTACAAATGCAAGTATTTTAGTCATCCTAGCTGTTTTATAGATGTGCAGGTTATATGATTAATGAAGTCTTGGTGTCTGTAATAACCCATGTGCATAACTGCCTTCAAAGAATGTAAATTACATGAACATATGACTACTTGAAGGGCAGAGAGATACAATTTTGCAGACACTGCTTTCTGAGGTTTTCTTGCCTGTTTCTGTATCTTTAGACAAATTAGGGACCTGGTAACTGTTGAAACAGTAGTATTTACTCTGTGAAATATGACAACTTATTAAAATGTAGGTCTTTTATTTTGATCTTTCCAGTGTGTTCACAGAGAAAGCAACTTTTGCTTAGCTGTTTGTCTATAGAGGGACTTTTACAGGAATGTTTGTGTGCATGAAGCCCACCCTTCTGCAAAATCTCCATATAAAATGGGTGGTGATCGCTTACAGTGTAAAGTGATGGATGCTTCTTTTTTCTATTTTGCTGCAGATGTTTGTCAATACAGAAAGGTATATCCTTTCAGTGGGCGTTCTCCACTTGTCCAGCCATCAGCTTATGACTTCCACTTCAGCTGGAATCAAGTTCCTTATGCTGTTGGTAAGAAAATATCCCCTTTTAGTGGATGATTTTTTACTACTATTTTTGCCTGCACTTGGCTCTGGTGGAATTCCAGTGTTGTGGGAATAAGCATGTTACATTCATGATGCCACTTGACTTAAGTTTCAGACAATTTTGAAAAGTGGAGCCTTGGTAGCAAGTTCATCCTTTGTTGAACTTTTTTCCCCTTTTTTGTTTCTCATTTTCCATTCCCTCTATATTCTGCCAGGCGTGAAGAGTGAAATTTTCTTCAGTATGTTAGACAACACTTTTCATAAGAGAGAAACATGCCAGAAGAGGTCAAGAACAATTTTTTTGGAGCATCCAAGAAACTTTTGCTTTAACCATTTTTTCCTTGCCAAATAACTTCTATTTCATTGCAGTCTGTGCTTTCCCTTATGTTCTTGCCTTCACTACTGATTCCATTGAGATCCGATTAGTGGTGAATGGGAACTTAGTCCACACAGCAGTTGTGCCCGAGCTTCAACTTGTAGCATCAAGGGTAAGACAGAAAAATTGTGTTTGACTATTTCTATTGTGTTGGGTTCTAATTAACATAAAAAGTTGCTGCCACTAAAAATGTAACAAACAAAACCGAAATACATGCTTACTTTATCTGCAGTAATAGTTCATCCGTCTGCTCCTAGTTTATATCAAGGACAAAAAGAATCAGAAGATGATTAAGAAAGTCTCACGGTACTAACAATGGGTTATTTGTCATTTCAGTCGGATATTTATTTTAAAGCAACTGCTGCAGTAAGTGGATCATCTGACAGCAGCTCTAAGGAAATGAGTTCAAAGAGTTCTCCTCAAACACCAACAGCTTACGAAAAGCCAGAATTGCCTCTTCCTTCTCTAGAAGGTAATGTGATCTCTAATCATTCCAACAGCTATCAAATCTCGGTGTGGCTGGTCTTAAGTAAAGATGGTAAAAAAATGTGAGTTCCTACTTGAAAGTGTGGAGGATAAGAGATTTTCTGTTTTCTGCACATATAAAGCACTTGGCTGAGCTTTTGCACAGTAGTATCTTTTCTGAATACATGGTAGCACTGTTCTGAAGAAATAAATTCTGTAAGAAGGGAGGAATTAAACCTCAGTGTCTTGATGACTCTCGCAATGTGACCATGAGTCATAATGCAAAAAGGGGAGTAAAATTGTCAGAAGGCTTGACATTTCACATACACTATTCCTTCTGTTAAAGAAAAGCTGAATAACCACTGAATGGCAGGAGCTCTTTTGCAAAACAAAAGTAAGAAGCCTTGAAAAGCTTTGCCCAGACAATTTAGTGTAACATGATCTATGAGCGGTCAATCTATAGTGTAACAAAGAAGGTGAAACAAGGGAACATCAACTAAATAATGCAAGATGTGTGTACACCTTTCTTCCTTAAATCTGCTGCTTTACTGTTAGCAGATAGGAAAAGGAGAAGGTAATCACAATTTTCTTGTTTGATGGTAAGTTTGGGACTTTGGTTTCTTTTTCTTCTAGGAATTAGGAAGACATGGTATTTTGTGTTACCTAAGAGGAGTCATAATTTAAATTACTTGGGATCCAGGCTCCAATGTGTTTGCAGTACTTTAAAACACACGGGAAATACTGCAGAGTGCAGTGTAACAATCAGAGTACCAGCCACAGGTCATATAAATTCACTTCCTGGTTCCGCTCCTGATTCATCGGGTTGCCAAGAGTCAATCTTCTTTTTCTCTCTAAGTGAAATGGCTTGTATTTCTTCCTTCTCCTAGCTTATCTGTATTGAAAGATCTCTAGAGCAAGAAAGATCTTTATAATTTCAGTTAAAAAGTGCCCAGGTCAACAAGTATAGCTTGTTTTTATAACTTTTCATTTGGAATTATTAAGAACTGATTCTGTTGTCAAAGTGTAATATTCTTTTTTCTTTCTGTGTTTCAGGTGAAGTTCCATGCAAAAAATTGTACAAAATACCTCTGAGCAATCTGGTTGGGCGAAGCATTGAACGACCTCTGAAGTCACCTTTGGCTCCCAAGGTCATCACGACCACAACATCGAGTGGCATTACTTCTCTTCCAGTTATGCACTCACTACCTTTATCTCGTATGGAAATTAAAGAAATTGCAAGCAGAACACGCAAAGAATTGCTGGGTAAACTCTCCTCATTCCTCAGTGTTACCTATCAGTTGCCAAACATATACTTTCTAATCTTTGCAGCATCACAGGTAGGTTTGTAACATGCAGCTAGTATTCATAAATTATTAAAATAAAAAAAGGAAACAGTGAGAAAGCATTATTTGAAAATAGTATAGCCATTGTCTGATCATGTATAAGATGGCCATATTCTAAGCTAGGTAGAAATTGTTAGTAATGGAAACCAGCAACAGATACCTTAACCTTTTCATGAATACTTTGTTTTATGTTGAAAGTATTAAGTCTTTTATTCCTTTACTGAGGTCTCTTGGATGAGCCTATACCCAAGACAGAAAGTGCACAGAAGCTGAAAAAGGTTTCTCGAAGACAGTCAGACCCTAAGCAGGGAGCTGTAAGATCAACTAGTAGTGACAGGTAAGTATACTTTAGAAAAGAGCCCAAGTTCGACTAATAAATATTTTCAGAATTGATTGCTCATGCTTATTTCAGTTGTCATGAGGCTAACTGAAACCTTTGTATATCCATGTGCATTTCATGCTAATGTGTTTGTTAGAGTATCTGAATACTCTAAGTACTGAAGCACTTACACTTTTTGCTAAAGACATGTTAATGATAATAATAATGATAATAATGCAAGACAAGACTAAATGGCATTTTGTGGGACCTGCTGCAGCTGAACCCGTTATAAAGATTTGGACTACTGCAGCTGCACTGTGCAGACTCTCTTGATTTCTTTGTATGCTCTTGTGTTGCTATTTTCAGAATAAATTTTGTGAAAAAGTACTGCAGCATTTGTCTCTTTGGCACTCTCCCAAATTTGCCCTGAACTAGGACATCCCAGTCCCATTCTCTTGTTTTCATTGTTTCCATAACCAATGTTTGCCTAGAGTACTGGCAGAATACAGAATACTGAATATACAGAATACAGAAATGGCAAGATAACAGGAAACTGAGAGTAAGAAAACAAAAAAATCTCTTGTAGTGTATAACTGTGTTTTATATATTTCCCTACTTGGAAATTATTTGGGTGAGGGGCTTCATTAATACTGCCTTTTGATTATTTTTAGTGGAGTAAAACAGGAGGACACTTAGTTGTAATGGTCTGTGTCTGTCTTTAGGATAACTTGATTGAATCTACAAGTAGCCATTGTTCCTTTCTGCCCTGACCTGTGTATTTTTTTAGTAACTTTGGTCTTCCTCTTTGCAGGATAATCTCAAGCTCATTTGAAGGCTATTCTGAAAGACGTCATCTTTCCACTAGTTCAGATCCTGACACTTCAGCAAACAGGGAGGAGAGCTCACCATCTACCTATCCATTTCAGATGATTTCTTTATATGATGACGACATCATTGACTTAAAATGAAGAAATTTTTAAAACCTTTCTTCCTTACTTCACATTTTCTTACAGCTCTGTAAGCTCTATGGCAATGTCACAAACACTGCTTCTGGTAGTAAAATGTAGCTGGAAGTACTGGTGATAAATCCTTATGGAATCCATGTTCTGGTTAGCACAGCCTGATTTGGCAATGCTTATATCTTTGACATAGGTATGTTCTCTCAGTTGAGGAAGCATTACTTTTCATGGCATTCTAACAGTAGGTAATCAGTGGGAGATTTAGGCTGAAACTGAAGTAAACAAAAAGTATTACTTGTTCTAGGCTTCTTATAATTTGACTTACCTAAATGACATGGAGCAAAGTTAATTGCTGTTTATTACTATCATGAGTAGTTTTACAACAGTGTATGTGATGTTGGAAGAGGACTTTAATAACACAGATCACTACTTTTGGTTTTTCAGTCTTTAAAAAACAACAACAACAAAAAGGATTGCAGGCAAGGTCATTTCAAACACTGGAGTCAGTCCTTAAATTGATGCATCTGTGATATGTTCACTGAAGAATCAGGTGAGATATGAAGATGGTTCATTGTTTAGGGAAACTTGAAAACTCTTCCGGCATAAAAAAATCCCTGGGCAGAGAACCTTTCTAGAGGACACAAGCTTTCAGAATATTTCTTGAAAATTTGAACTAAAAAAAAAAAACAACCTAAACCCACGAACAAACAAAAAATGTGGAAACAAAAACTCCAGTCCATCTACTGGAAAACTGTTATTGTAGTGCATCTGCAGATTTTTCCATTACAGGCAGACGAGCCAACCTAAATTGTCCTTGACTACAAAACGATTCCTATGTAGACATCATCATTAGCTGTTGTCTGTGCTTGCACCAACAGTATAAGTAATTATTTCAGATAGTTGTATTTTTTTAACTGGATGCAGACTGAAATTTCAGTGCTAATAAGGTAGTCTTCTGTGATGAAACAGTGATCTTGTCTCTTACTGTATTAAAAGACAGGGGTTTATATTTAAAGTTTGATTTTTATTTTTTTTTAACCCTTTCCTCTAGAACATCTTTGCAAGGATTTTGTTTGGTTTGGGTTTTTTTTCATGAAAGCCTTTCTGTATATGATGTTTCTAGCTTTATTAGCAAGTGTTTCTTGTTCTAAATGTAGAAATACTTCTGTATCCTTGATTTTATTTCATAATACCACCTGTATGTCATTATTTCACTTTTGTTCAAGCATGATCATCTGGAGATGCGTGCCTTTTGCTGCCTGAATGTAAAACTGGTTTTGCAAAGTGATTTTTTTTTTTCTCAGTTTATTATATAATATGGCTGAATTGCTTCACTTAAGAAAATATGCAAGGTCTTTCTTGGAAGCGTAATTTCTTATTCTCAACTGGGGTGGCTAATCAACAGAAGAAGCAATATTTCCAATAGTAATTAGTCTAGGAGAAGAACGCTATAATTACTTTAGTGGGTTTTGCACTCAGATGTGTGGGGTGAACCTTAATAAGCATCTAAAAGGAAGTACCAGATCGAAGTATTTGCAAAAACTTGTAATTATTCTTTGAGAATGTTGTTTCCAGAGATTGTGTTATTTTACCCTATCCTTATTTATTTGGACATTTAGGGTTTAAAGAAAATCTGAAAGTACCGCGTGGTACTTATTTTCCTGGAAGTTGTAAACACTTCTGAATCCACTTTTGGGGTCACTGCTGGCACTTACATATTTTTAAAAAGGAAAAGAACCAGCCTTTTCCAATAACAACTCTCTCAATGTAGTATTTGATTTCTGATTTGTGGCTATTTTTGAAGATTGTACCAGTCTGTTGCAAAACTGGGGCTTTAGTTAAAATTTTAACTGGAAACTGCTTTACCCTGTTAGGATACTGGATTTTAAATATACTGCAGATGTTCACCTGTGCCATCACAGCATGATTTAAAATGATTAACCATTGCTTGATAGCAGTTGAAGCAATATATGGAGATTTTTAAACTTGTTTTGAAGAACCTGAGCAAACACATACTTAGGTATCCTGAAAGACTAGCCTTAGAGATGGAACATTAGGGAGAACAAGAATGAGGAAAGCTTGACTACTGTCTATGATGGTAGTCAGAATGCATATAGATACAGCATTGCATTATATCCTAAACATGATTATAGAAGAAAGGGCTATAAAGCAAGAGTTATTTTCTTGAACCAGATGTGCAGCAGTGGCTGTAAAGTATTATCATTAATTAAGAGAATGTTGGGGGTGGGAGAGTGTGTGTGTGTGTGTGTGAGAGACCCTTTGAAGGTTTGCCTGTAATTATAGCATTGATGACATTTAGCAAATGAACTATAAGGAGTACAGATACTGGATTACTGAAGCACAAAACCAGATCATACTGGCTTCATGGTACATACCTGGAACAGGATATTGGTATCATTTGAAGAGGGAAGCCCAGCAACTGCATCCCTACCCACCTCCCACCTGCTTTTATGCTATAGCTTGACTTAATGGGTCTGGTACAAGCTGCTAAGCAAGTCATACTAGGAACTACCAGACCTTAACAGACCATTGCTCATATAGGACAGGAAGGAGCTGAATCCTAGGGAAAAAAAAAAAATAATGTCTTAATTCTTATTGTATCCAGTCAGTGCCTTGTTAAGTTTTTGCTTTTGTACTTAAAGGTGGCATAGAGAGATAATATCTGATGTGGCAAAAGAAGTAGAGTGATACATTTTGTTTGGGTTATATGGCACCTAGAGTTGGTAGCTGAGGCTTTAGCGCCATGTATATATAGTTTACTACCTACTTATTGTAGGAGAGCAGCCCAGAACATAGGTAGAAGGCAGAGAACGTGGAAATAATATTCAAATTTTATTTGATATGAGCCACAGGAATCAAATTCTGTGAAGAACTTTATCACATTTATTGTATCAAAAAAACAGTTACCAACACAATCGTGTGAAATTGCTGGTGTACAAAACCTTGTATGAGGATGTGGCTTCTTTGAGTTTTTAGTAGTCTGAACAGACAACCATGATTTCTGTGTGTCTTCATGTGAGGAGAACTAGCTTCTAGCCATTGTTTCTCTCAAAACATCATCCTTATTATTTAGACTGCTAATTAAATTAGAGGCAGTTGGTGGGATTGATACTGCAGCTCTTGTGCATCATTTATAAAGGGCAATGTTCTTACACACCTGTGGCACCTCTCCTCCTTAAGACTGGCATAAGATGACAAGGCCTGTTGTAAGGCTGCTGGGATGGCTATAGTGTCATTCACTCCAGCGTTTGAGCCATGTTGTTTGCCCTCTGTTTTTCCAGCAAGTGCATGCATATACTCTCTAAAACTTAAAAAGTAGTCTTGGGCACAAATTGTAGCCATGTCCACTGTAAGAAGAACCCTTTCTCCTTTTACATTGGGTGTTACAGCTGCCTGTAGGCTCCATTCTTGATGCTGGCTGACCATCTCATGGTTAGGAAAAAAGATAATCTTTGAATCTACTTTGTAAGATGCGTGTTGTTCTGATAGGAAAACTGAAAAATGTTGCTACAGATGGGTGGAAGGAATTGTTTCCATGAAGGAAGAATTGTTACCAGATTGAACACTTGCTATCAGGCTAAGTTTAACTGAAGGCCCGCCCATTCTGGACTCTTGGCTAAGTTTCTGCAAGAAATACTTTCTATCCCAATGTGCTGGATTTGTAGGCAGCAGCAGGGCTCTTTTAACTCCTGGCTAAGTGGTGTTGGTCACTGCTGGTCATCCCTGTGTCTTAGTCTGACTACATTATAGGAATGTCATTTACATTGGTGCAAGCATTAGATTGTACAGGTAGTTAATTTAGAATGTACTTGTGTGTTCTCACTAGCATGGTTAATGATGCATAGAATCACAAAATACTTGAGGGCAGAAAGGACCACTGTGTTATCATCTAGTCCAGTACACACACCTGTGCACCACTATTCAAAAATCTGTTCAAAATGGATATGCAAGATTTTGGGCTACTTGTTATCTTTGTCCTGCATTTGAATTGCAGCATGCAGATAAACACTTTGAAGTGTGACTAGGAGTTAAGAACCCCCAGACACATGAGCTAAGTTAATTCACACACACACATAGTATGGAGCCCTTAAGGCTTTGAAGAGCTGTTCTCAAGGTCCCTAAAGCCCAGACTGGGCTTTAGAAACCAGTACAAAGAGTCATATTTGTCCAGCTCCTTATTCTAGTGGCAATGCAGTACACATAAATATTTTATAAGTGTTTGAAAATAACAAAACACTTCCTTCTAATAAGAAACAAAGACCCGCATGAAATTTGAAAGGACTATGGCTATTCATGGTAGCAAGAGAACTGCTCTCTAGGTTCAGTGAATGCATGCATACATTCAGTTTCCTGGTTTGCGAAGAAGGCCTGTTCTAGTTATAGTCCTTTACTAGTTTGGGGGTGTGGCAGGGATTCTTCTTTGTTTTGGTTTGTATGGTTTCTGGAGGCTGGTGGTGTGGGCAGGTTTTTTGTTGGTTTGTTGCTTGGGATTTTTTTTTCAGGTTTTGGAGGGGGGGTTTGGTTGGCTGGGTTGTTTTTTTTTTGTTTGTGTTTTTTTGTTTGTTTCTTTTTTTGTTTGTTTCATTTGGTTTGGTTTTTGTGGTTTTTTTTTTGTTTGTTTGGTTTGCTGTTGTTTTTTAATGCATAACATACACGCAAGTATACACCTGGAATGAACAGCAGGCTTGTTCCCTGCCTTCATGTGATTATTTCTATAAACGTGCATGTATTTGTAATTGATAGATTCAGATTGAATTTTTTTAGTACTTGACAGTCAACTGAATAAATACTTAAACAGTACTTAAGAGGGCTGGGAATGGGTAACTTTATTGCCTAACTAGTTACATGTGGTTAAGGTTGCTACTCCTGACATATATTTTCTGCTGTTCTAAGTATATTTGACCAGTAACAGCTAGCTTGAACACGTTTTGCTAAAGGTGTTGGTCTATAACTTGTCCTTGCAGATGCAGAGGCTTTTCCAGAGCTGTTGGCTTAGTCTGCATTTGAAATATCTAACCCTTTTCATTTGGATTTGGTTTTCAATATATATACATATATAGGTATATATATATTTGTAATTTCTACTGTAAATTTTCAGGGATTAAAAATCCTGAGTTATATATATAGGAATTTAAAGTAACGGGATCATAAAAGGCAGGGGAAGGGAAAATCCCATCAGCAAGTGATAAGGTATTTCAGAGTAATTTGTGTTGCCTTCTGTGTGTGAAAATGGGTATCAGCTATTTTCATTCTTAACAATTCGATGTCATGGTTCATATGCACAGTGCTTGCTTATTCTGTTTCTCAGATAGGCTTAATCTGTTTTTGTGAAGGACTAAATTATACGCTGGGAACCTAATATTAACAATATGGGAAGGCTCAAGAGATTATGCAGCAAACATCTGTACTTGCATGCAGGTTAGAAAGTATTTTTACTCTTACTACTTGAGCACAGCAACTTCACCAGCCTGTATACTGCTTAGCTGCTTCACTTTGTTGCTGACCTGTAACTGACTGACTCAATCTTTGCTACTGGAAATTGTGGTAATAGCATCTGACTTGAAGAGAAAATGGAGATAATTTTCTGCATATTTACCTGGTTGAATGGAAAATGTTATGTAAAGATTTATGCAGAGCGTTATCAATCTACAATGTCAGTTTAATTGTCTTTGAATGGTAGCAGACTGCTTTGTAATTTAATAATGGCATACTGTTAAGAATGCTGCTACGTTTGTGATCAAAGACTCTTTACCATTGGTCTTAAATGCTGATGTATTACCATTTTTTGATAGCATGTATGGTTTATATTTTAGATACGACATCCAAATAGAGACAGTCCTATAACATCTGAGAGTGTTTTAAGTGCTATTTATCACCTTTGTGAAGAAGAAACATGATTATTTTCTTCATCTGTAATAAACTATAAATTTGACCCCACCTGTTTCTTTCACCTGTTTCACACACACAGGACTAATGACTTTCAAATTTGCAAAGTAAAATGACAAGAAATCAAAAAGACAGGATGTAGCACAGAGCACTGCTTTTCCCATTTGAGCTTTCTGAAATGCTGTATCATACCTATGAGATTGCTGTTTGTGTCTTAAGCTTTACCCATCTTTGATAAAAGCCATAATCTAGCTTTGGTTTTTGTTTCCAGGCGTCTTTTAGACTTTTGGAGACTTGCTTCAGCTGGGGATCTTTACTCTGTAAACTAACACTACAAAATACTTTTTCTCCCTTTCTGGCTAAGTGTGTGTTCTTACTGTCTCCAAGACCTTGCAACTCCTTTTGAAAAAGCAATCATCTTTCCTGAAGTAGCAAAGACATTTTCTTAATAGCTACAACCCTTTTTGTGATTTGAATGCATTCCTAGCCACCTTGACAACAATAAGAAATAAACCTTAAATCCATGAAAGCCAAGAATTCATCTTCATTTGGGATTAAGACAATTCTATGGTCAGAATTAACAGAAGTAACAGCCACACAAACATCAAGTACTGCAGTCTGAAACTAACATTACCCAGGCTACATTGTGCACTTCTTCACTGTAACATGCATCCTAAGGAAAAGGTAGAGTTAAGCAAGGAAATTTTATTTATTTATAAAATTAGATTTTATTTTACATCTTAGAAAAAAAAAAAGATACTGGTCCCAATACAATTAATATTCTCACATGGTCATTAGAGTCAGTACACCAGGTTAAAAGAACACAGGAACTGAAGAAATAAAGAGTAATTCACCTACTATAAAATGCTTACTATAAAATCCCGAAAGTCTTTGGGTTCCTAAGAAGGCCATAACCCAGTTCGTTAACACACAAGCAGCACTCGATATGCCTCTCGGTTTAAGTAGGAGGATTTCAGATATCAGCAACCATGGAGCTGGACCCAGGCAAAGGCAAAACCTCTAATTACAAAGTGAAGAGAATAAATTCAAGTTAAGTAGGAAAAAGTAAATTATGTCCAAATTAATCAAGTAAGTGGGATGCAGTTTTCGCAGTTTAGGTTTGTGCATGGTTCCACCAACACCGTACCTCTACCAGAAGGAGATAGAATACGTGATTGTAAGTCAGTACAATAAACACTAGCGCATTTTTCATCGTAATAATTACAGGAATATTCTTAACAAACAGAACTTGCCAAAACCTCGGGTACGAGACGGAAGCGGCGGAACCCAGCAGGTAGCCGGATTCCTCAGCAGCCATGTCTCGCCTGTGGGGAAGCGTCGACACGCCCGTCCCCGGCCGCCTCTCGTCGGGCCGCCGCTACGAGCGCGCCGGTCAGCAGGAGCGGGCCGGGCGGAAGCGGCTGGGCGCGGCGGCGGGGAACGATGACGTTGGCATGCGCCGGAAGCCGCCTGATCGTGAGAGCGACGGGTCGGGGAGCGCCTTCTCTCCGGTGCCGGCGGTTTGCCCAGAGCGGGCTTGGCCCAGCCCTCCCCTCCCTTCAGCGCCGGGCGGTCGTGAGGCCCTGGTCTCGTCTTGAGGTTGACCCTTCTGTCGTGGGTGCCTGCAGATTGTGGCGCGGGCTGCGGAAGTGCTGAGAGCCGGTCCTGCCGTGGGAGCGATGGCCGCAGGGAAGCACCTGGCCGTGCTGGACTCCGGGAGTCCGCGCAAGCCGTGGCGACTGCCCGCCGACGGACACCCCGCACCGGGCTGCTACCTGAGGTGAGCGACGCGGAGCTTTCGGCAGCAGCGGCGCTGAGTCTGCAGTCCTCGCCGTGCTTTTGCCTGTGGAGGTATATTGGGAGCGGGCGGGGGGAAGCGGATAGGGCTGGCTCCGTAACACCTGGAAAAGAGGCTCGAGCACCGGTTTCAGCGGCCTCACAGCAGCCCTTAATTTCAGTAATAGCTTCACGTATTGAATACAACAAACGTCTTGGGCCTCACGGAGTTTTTATTCGTAGCCGGCCTATTAGAATTTTTTACTTGGTTTAAAGAGAACACATGCCTGTTTCAACAGTAACTGTATTCACTGCCATATGTGCTGAAGAAAGCTGGTAAGTGCTGTCTGCAGTAAAAGTTACTGTAATGAACTTGTGACTTAATAGGAGCAGCTGCTTCTGTGCATTTGACACCTAGAACCTTCTTGTGTGTTTTACCAACAATTGCACGCCACGTGCAGCCTTTTATAGTGATGACTGTAATTTTCTGTACTCCTATGCCCTGTTAAGAGGTGTACGCTAAGATCTTATTCTATGATGGTAAAATGTCTGTATAGAAATAAACATGCTATTGAGTCCCACTCAAGAACTGAGATACCTCAGTTCTTTCAGTTTGGGAGTGCTGTGAAATTCTGACAGTTATCTAATGAATTAGACTTACCAGAGAAAATAAATGTATGTTATTTTAAACTGTTTACCTGGCGTTTATCTTCTTAATCAATGGTCCCAGGTCACTGAAGGAACTTGAGATGTCACAGGATAGTATAAGTGTGTTCAGGGGGTGGTATTCAATTTCACACTTAAGTCTCAGTGGAAATAAACTGAGAAAATAGGAAAAAAAAAAAAAAACAACAACAGGATTTTAAAAATGTGTTTAGGTCAAAGTGGTGCAGACACGTCAAAACTGATGCTGGACCAGTACAAGCTCAGGTCTTTACATGGGCCAAATAGAAAAATTAGAAAGACTAATGTATCCTCCAACACAATTTGTCAGACATCTCTGTATACTTTTTTGAAAACTAACTAGTTACCTGCTTTGTATTTAAAATAGTTCAGGAGGAAGGTATGAGTAAATTATGTTAGTAACTAGCTTATCACTCTGCTTATGTGTTTTGTTTTTTTCCTTTTATCAGAATAATCCATGAGTAAACTCTAAGACAGTGTTTATTTGCTGTAATAGGTGTAAAACTTAAACTAACCCCTACCTTATTGGACTCAGAATTTGAAAGTGTTAATCTAAAACAAGAAATATGTTAACATTCATAATGAATGCTAACATTCACTAGCTACATACAATTTACTTGTAAGTCTGCTGTGGGACAAATGATAGTTCAGGGTGCATGAAAATGCTTAGTCCTAACCTAAAGAATATTTTAAAATGCATTTGGTCTCTTCAATCTGTGTGTTAACATGCCATTTGGAATACTTATGTACCAGTAATAAAGATGTGATTCATACCTTATTTTCTGAACGGAACTAATACAGTATTTTGATGTATCACAGGTAAATTTTTCCATAACCTTATGGAGAAAAAGGACTTTGAAGCATGGCTTGATAACATTTCTATTGCATTTCTTTCTCTGACGGACTTGCAGAAAAATGAAACTCTGGATCACCTGATTAGCTTGAGTGGAGCAGTCCAGCTCAGGCACCTCTCCAATAATCTAGAGATTCTACTCAAGAGGGACTTCCTCAAACTTCTTCCATTGGAACTTAGTTTTTATCTGTTAAAATGGCTTGATCCGCAGACCTTACTCACATGTTGCCTCGTCTCTAAGCAGTGGAACAAGGTTATAAGTGCCTGTACAGAGGTGTGGCAGACTGCGTGTAAGAATTTGGGTTGGCAGATAGATGACTCTGTTCAGGATCCTCTGCATTGGAAGAAGGTTTACCTAAAAGCTATTTTAAGGATGAAGCAACTGAAGGACCACGAAGCCTTTGAGACATCCTCTTTAATTGGACACAGTGCCAGAGTATATGCACTTTACTATAAAGATGGACTTCTGTGTACAGGTAGGAAGGACAGACAACTTGGGAGTCTTAAAATTCTTTGTTTTCTCTTCCCCCTCATAAGATTAATGACAATTTGCTTTTCTTTTACCAGACAAATTATTTTCATAGTGTGAATACAGATGATGATTCAAAATTATTTATTTTTTCAATTTTTGAAACAGTTGGTGTACTAAATAAGCTCATTATTATTAAGGACACCGATGTCTTTGTTTGATAAACAAATAGTAACAGTAGGTATCCTTGTCCCTGCCAATGGCACAGTGGTTGGAACTAAATGATTTTTAAGGGCCCTTCCAATCCAGATTGCTCTATGATTTTGATCATGCTGTTACTATAAGTAAGCCCGTTTGGGAAGTACAGATATGTTAGCTCTCCTCTTAGAGACAGCTTTCAATTAAAAGGACTTTGGGCTAAAGAGAACTTCAGTCTCCCAGAGCGTGGAAGAAAAAGTCATATCTTCTTTGAAACAAGGCTGTAAGCACTTTCAGTTCCTAACATAAGTGCTTCATGAAGTGCTGTAAAACTAGATTTAACCTTGCTACTAGTCTGACTTGCACATAATTTTAGCTTCCTCCCTGAAGAGTAGAGACTTCAATATTTCAGTTTGAACTTAAGTTACTGACAGAACATATATGAAGCCTTAGTATGAAAGAATAATAACAGAGTTACAATGAATTGCTGTCAGAGCATATTCCAAGGATTTTCCAGTAATTTGGAATGAAAATGTTATGCACTATGTTGGGAATACTGACTTCAGTTGATCATTTGTTGGTACATTAGGATGCTTACTAGAAGCCAACAACTAGATTCTAGCCAGTCTTTCACTTACCTACTCAGCAGTGAATGTTATACACAGAAAACAGCGTTGTCAAAACTTTCTTACAACTTTTGTACTGAAACCACCAGGAGAAGAAGCAGATGTAAGGAGTCCAGGGTTTTATTTTGCTCTAGCTAGCAGTTGAGAAAAGAGGAGCTTCAGGTAAAGAAAGTGGCAGGATATGAGGCCTGGTATCCATCTATATTTCAAGGTTTGCTGGAACCCTTTCCTTCCTGAAAGGAACTAAAGCTTGCAGTATAGTCAGTGGCTCTGCAAACCTGAGTGATGTGTCACGTGAAACTTCCATGCATCTGTTTCAGTAGACACTATTGGTCAGAGGTAGTGCTAGAATCTACCAATCTTGCATTTATCCTGTTGTTTTATATTCCAGGATCAGATGACTTGTCTGCAAAACTGTGGGATGTAAGCACAGGTCAGTGCATATATGGTATCCAGACACACACTTGTGCTGCAGTGAAGTTTGATGAACAAAAGCTTGTAACAGGATCTTTTGATAACACAGTAGCCTGTTGGGAATGGAGCTCTGGGGCAAAGACACAGCATTTCAGAGGACATACTGGTGCAGGTATGTTGAAATTTTAAAATTGTAAATTCAGTGAAATAACATACATCATCATCAAACAAAATGTAATTTAAGTTAGCTTTTTGCACACTAGCTTTATTGGTTTGTTCAGCCTCTGTTCTCTGTCATCTGAGTCTCCTCAGTCATCTGAGTCCCCCTCAGTTCCCCTCGACAGGGAAAGTGACCAGAACAGATATACACTTGTCCTTGAATATGCCAAAGCTTAGCCATGTAGCGTTTTGCAATTGCATGGAAGTAACAATAAATGCCATGGTTATTCAGTAGCTTCAAGTCCCAAAGAGGTGCAAATCTTAGGTAGCAGGGCATACATGGCCGTGGCCATTTTTTCTATTCCCGCATTGGACATGAGCTTAAAGCAAAGAGCAAAATAGGACCTGGGAATACGTATTTGCATTGCCCTCATAACTAAATTATTTGTCATGTACTTAGAAATGCCCTCAGCTCAGCTGTAGTTTTTTTTCCCTTGTATTTATAAAATATACTAATTCTGTGGAATTGTCTTACTAAAACTCTGGAAACAGGAACTAGCTTAAGTTACACTTTGCCACAATCCAGCCATAAAGGAATCACTGTTATACATACTCTTAATTTGGGCAAAAAACCCCAGTAATTTCGCAGTGTAAACTTAGGCATCCAGAGCAACAATTCATTTATACAGTTCAATAGCAATTAAGGCTGTAGTAGCGTATGAATTTAGAAGCTTCTAAATTCATATAGACGCTACTAGTGTCTCACTGAAAAATGCATGCATAGAGACTGGTATTCCTTATTTAGTTCCTTCTTTGCTTGAAGTTTTTAGTGTGGATTACAATGATGAACTTGATATTCTGGTCAGTGGCTCTGCAGACTTCACTGTGAAAGTGTGGGCCTTATCAACAGGAACATGCCTGAATACCCTTACTGGACACACAGAATGGGTCACTAAGGTGGGAATATTGATTTATAATTAATCTCACACACTTACTTGCACTAAATTTGTAACATGTTCTAATTTTTTATTTCCTAATCCTAATCCTGCAGGTAGGTTTAGAATCTGAAGAACATCTGGAAATACTATGAAATAACATTTCAACAGAAAAAATATTTAAGCTGTAATTAAACCTTTCAGACCATTGAAGATATTTTAATTCCAAAGTAGCTGGGCTAATACTAGGAAGCAGTGTTTTGATCCAAAGACTGAATAAAAACTGGTTCTGAAAGAAGACAGCTTTAAAAGTGATGTAAAAAAATCTAATGATCTTGATAACAAAAATCTGATCATGAAACAATATTTTTCCTCTGGTTATTTCAGAACTTGAAAAGATGAGGGGTGTGACTGTACAGATGAAGTATGTCTGTTTGCTTATTAGTACAGTAAATTGTCACTAGTAGGAACAAAAGGAGTGTAAACTGTAGTTTTCCTTCAGTTGCTAAAAAGTATTTGTACTGCCTTTATTCATGAGTACACTATGCAGGTGGTCAGTGAAATGAAAAATGCAAATGAAAATTTGTTTATTTAACAACATCAACATAAATCATTACCATCCTTCAATTACAGGTCGTTTTGCAGAAATGCAAAGTCAAATCTCTTATGCATAGTCCTGGGGATTATATTCTCCTAAGTGCAGATAAGTATGAAATCAAGGTATGTATCATATATCATGCATATATTATTTGGTACATTGGGAAACAAAAAGCTTGAGTAATTTGCTGAAGTTTACAAATAATAGAAGGATTTAGTTTTCCCCCACATTCCCACATTTCCTGCTTTCAAGGCTGCCTGCAGAACATGAAACTCTTTGGAAGCTAATTTTTCAGTGCTTGCCTTAGCATTTAGTTTTAAATGATAGCTCTACAACAATGGTAATGCAAAGAATCAGTGCTTCCAGGTCATGACAGTGAAGCAGGTAAATGCAAATGCTGTTACCGACTTTGGGGTTGGAGAGTGCTGTAAGTTTGTGGCTATAGACGTGCTTCGTAACTGAAACACTGTTACATTTCTGTCCCAATTGGATAGTTGATTTTTTTCCTTTTATTTTCTTTTTTTTTCCTATTCTTTAAAGTACCCATTTTCACTGGGAATTTTTTAGGCTAGAAACAACATGTACTGCACCAGAACTTGTGCACGCATTTACCCGATGCTTAAAAAGAGACTGTAAGGCTTGCTCTATTTATGTAACAGTTTATAATGTGAATTTTTTATGGTCTTAAACTGTGTTCTAATTGTAGATTTGGCCTATTGGAAGGGAAATAAACTGCAAATGCTTAAGAACACTGTCTGTTTCTGAAGACCGCAGCATCTCCCTACAGCCCAGGCTGCACTTTGATGGTAAATACATAGTGTGCAGTTCAGCACTAGGATTATACCAGTGGGACTTTGCCAGCTATGATATTCTCAGGTAAACCATTCAGTTTAGGATTCAGTCTTCATTAAATAAATAAGAAGTAGTTTACCAGTTTTAATAACTTACCTTAAACGTGGACCAAAAGAATCTTGAATAAAGTCCTGTAAACATCTTGCTTTACACATATCGAGCAGTTTAATTCTAATTTTCTCATCTAATAATATGAATAATTTCATTGCTGTTTTGGTTTCTGGCCGCATGCTAGTTCTCTTCCATATTTTCATCCCGTAAGCTGAAGTGTTTCAGTATAGACTTAAACCAGACTGCAGTGCTGTAGTTGTGAATGTGGAAATGTAGTGATGCAGAGCTAATGTTACCATGGACACTGCTATACAGAGATCCAAGCAGGAATTTCTGTGGGTCCTTTGATGGGACAAGAAATTAAAAAGACTCTTTTTCCTTATAGCACCACTGATCTGTCACTCCTTCTAATGTTGTGTAATGACAGTGAAATCGATCAGACTGCAATGAGGGACCGAACATGATGGCATTCTGTTTCCACATAAAGAATCAGGCTGTATGAGTTGGAAATGGTGGCATCAAAGATAGTAACTTACTAAAGAAAAAAATGCATTTTAGAACTGCTAGCAGACTCCTTAGACCTAAATAATTGTGGATCTTTGAAAGATCTCCAGAAGTGCTTCTTATGAGTAAGAATAACTGAGTAATTTCACCTCTTAGTTTACCTTCCCATCTTTCAAAACAGAAAGATAGTCTCTTACTGCTGAGAGCAGATTTTCATCCCCACACATTTTTGTGCCTCAGTTCTTTGCTTTATGTAATGCTATGATCAAACATGCAGGCAGTTGTGGAAGGCTCAACTCTTCAGTTTGTGTTCTAAGTTTTATTTATTAAGGGAAGCCATCATAAAGGTGTTGGGGAACTAAAAAATACTTTTATTTCTCCCCATGGTTAATTTTAACATAAAACATCAGTAAAACAGCATTCTAAGGACCGGTCTTGGATGATTTATCTAACCTCCTTATCACAAGAAGGAATGTCTATGTTTTACTTCTGCCTTTTAGAGGGGTGATCAAAAGAATAATAACAGATTTTACCTCTTAGTGTAAAGATACTGAGGCATGAAATCCATAGGGAAATTTACTGTAAAACACAAGTACATTTGCTCTTTCATTTGTATGTGGAAATGGCTTTTTTTCCTTGTGCTCTGCAGAATAATCCCTTTCAAACCTTAGCCTTCACTTATGTTCAGATGAGTCAGTCCTGAATGCATAACGTCAGAAGTGAAATCACATGCCTGACTGTAGCTAAGTGTTCAATTGCTTAATATGAAAGATTTGCATCCAGTTCTTTCTAATTTACTTCAGAATTATGAATTTAGACACATTTTCTGTAGACATACAGGATTTGGTTTAGTGATTCAAGCTCATGACAACATTGTAAGGGAGATTCTAACACTGTTTTCTTGTCTTCTAGGGTTATCAAACCTCCAGACTTCTCAAATGTGTCGTTGCTGGGCTTTGGAGAGATATTTGCTCTACTGTTTGACAACAGATACCTGTACATAATGGACTTGAGGACAGAAAAACTGATAAGCCGCTGGCCTTTACCAGAATATAGAAAATCAAAGAGAGGTTCAAGCTTCTTGGCCGGTGAAATGTCTTGGTTAAATGGACTAAATGGCCAAAATGATACAGGCTTGGTTTTTGCCACCAGTATGCCAGACCATAGTATCCATTTGGTGTTATGGAAAGAACATGGCTGAAAAGCTCACACATACAGAATCTTCAGGAATTTATGGCCTATCAGCAGTGTGTCCATAAAACAAGACTTTGCATGAACCAAAGTTGCACATCAATGGTATCATCATGCAATGCACAATCATTTACTTTTATTTGGGCATTTGGGAATGGGTTGTTTTGGAAATAATGCAATGCAGCATGCTAACAGTATTCACCACAAAGTTTTGTCTATATTCATATTTAAATATACCTATTTGGGCTCTGAGGTATAGCTTGTAATGTTTAAACCATTCAAATCTGCTACCAAATCTGAAATCAAGTTGTGCTTAACCTGACTTCTGACCTTTAATTTTTATTGAAACAGAAGGTGAAGCTACTGTTTTAGAACCATAGGCTTTTGTACATCTATATTTTGCAAATACTGGTTGCAGTGCATGGCTGCTTAACAAAAATGAGAAAACACCAAACCTTCTCTCTCTCCAGAATCTTTCTCTTCAAAATGTTTTTCCATATGATAGCTTTAAATACTTAGCCTTTGAAACAGAATCATCAAACGAGTCCTTTAACAGATATTTGTCAACATATTTTTGTGCTATTTAACATGTACTTAAAAGCTGCATCTACATCACATGCTTTAGAAATGCTTTAGGTTGACCTACCTTCCTTCCTTCCTTTCCTTCCTTCCGCCTTAAAGTCATTTTTTTTACACAACTTGAAAAACGTGAGTTTTTATGAAAATTGGCCCATGCCCTTGAACAGACAAAACTGTCTAGCATTACTAGTGTGATTTTTTTTCTTCCCACTATTCAAGGAGACCTGTTTTCGTACTTAATACTGAATGAAGGCCATGATTCCCAAATGTATGTGGTATGAATTACACCAATGAAGGGGAGTTTTCAAGAATCAGTATTTGAGGATGCCATAGGAGTTGCTTAAAGTCACAGTGGAGCAATCTCTTAAATACAAGGCCAGACTCTTAAGCACTCAGTCTTTCCACCTTTACTTGCATCAATTTACTTTGAAAAATGTTGTCTGTACGCAAGGATTTTATCAACCGGAAGCCAAATTCACAACTCTCAATTCAAACTGCACTATGTGGGGCGTAAATGATGAGCTCACAAAAGTGAGCTTTTGTTGTCTCACTCCTAAGTGAAGAAAGCTTCCGTGAAAAAGAATGTTTTCAATAACTTGTCTTGAAACCCAGTTCTCATCATTCCTAATGTGGGAGTAACATAACAGTATCATTATGATGTGTGCTTCTGAAGGAACCACCTATACAGCACTGCATTACCTTTGAAAGATTAAATAGAGGCGTGCCAGAAAGGTCCTTATTTCCAAATCAGCAAATTAGGAAAACTTGGTTAACTACTTCTTTTAGTGATCTTGATTATACAGAGTCCACAGAGAGGTGGAGCAAAAAATGGCTGAGAAACAGACCCAAGCTGATCCTTCCAGACAGGAAGGTGCTGGGCATGGGATGGGGAGGCACTGCTACTGTCTCCAGCTAACTAGTGAACTATAAAGAAAACAGTGTCAGACTCATTTTGGCATCTTGCAGCAAGACAATGGTCAATGGTTCTTGTGACAAGAGGAATTCTCCACAGTGAGTTTAGTTTAAGACTGAAACAGGTTGCCCAGCCTTCCTAGACAAAGCCCTGAGAACACCATGCTGTAAGCAGGGAGCTGGACTTTCAGATGCCCCTTCTAAATGACGAGTCTGAAATTCTAAAGGGACCTGCTGCCCCACAAAATTGTATGACTGACAGCAGCAGGCATCTCAGATTCTAATACAGCTGCCAGTTTGTTGACACAGACTGGGAGATGCTGCAGTCACTGTGAATTGAAGTAAAAATTCCCTTTGGACATTGCTAATGATACTATTCCACTAATGACAGAACTCTTTAAGGGCACAGGTATGTGCCACCACCAAGTAGATGAAGGAACAAAAGCATGACATTAATGTAGAAATTTTAAAAAGCATACTTGCTCTCACACACCTCTCTGTCAGACATCAGTGTCAGGCTATCCTTGCCCTCAGATGTGCCTTCAGTAGGAAGGTTCTAGTATATTGCCACAACATATGCAATGCATGTAGTTCTGGGGTCTTATCAAACAGAAACTGAAACTGTGAAACAGAAATGAGCAAATGGTTTTCCTGTTTCCTTCGGTCTCCATCTGGCCCTTCAGCAAAAGTCACTACTTAGCACTATTTCCAGAGAGAGGTTGGAAAAAATGCAGCTTCTGTACCCTTACACCTACCAAGGAAGCAATATAATTCAACTTACCCATCACATAAAGGACTAAAATCCAACTTGTGTCTAAATTTCACAAAATATTTTCCTATGAGGCTTCAAGGTGCCAGAAAAAAAAAAAATCTAACAAAATATTGCATTTCATAAAAGTTGTTTGGCCATCTGTTTTTTCCTCCTTCAAATAGGTTCTTTTTGGTTCACAAAAGTATCTTTTTCGTTAAGATGAAGAATCTCTATCCCTTGCCTCTGTTAAAGCTTTCTGACACAACTCAGCACTTACTTACCACTTTAGTAATTCAGGAACAGGTGCAATCACTCTTCTCAAACTTATATGTCTCCAAAGCCCAGTTGAAAAAGACATTTTTTATCAGCAAAACTCCAATGGCTGTGTTTAGTGTTACAATCTATCACATCTTTAACATACACTATTTCCAAGAATATAAGGGGTAATTTTTTTTACAAGGAAGATTGTATTCAATTACTTGTCTGCCTTTTACTCAAACTGATGCATACAAATTTAGTACCCACTGATACAAGCTGCAAGAATTAAGCAATGCTACCTTTAATACTAATGATTGTATTTGTACTTTTTTTTTGAAAACTGTTTTGCATTATTTGAATTAGTTGACAAATACTGATTTTTATTAGTAACTGAAAACAAATTGTACATTTCCCAGAAGAGATACTGCAATCTGCATTGACCCTTGGTATCATTAAATTATTCATGGCTTTGCTATATATTCCCTAAATGATTACAGAAAAATGTAGACTCCATGTGGAAATCAATGTAATTTGATTTTTAAATTATATCCTCTGTCTTCCCACAATACAGGTAGCCCTCCACTTTCACTCCTTATAACCAAGGTTTCAGTTTTGAGGTTGCAGTATGGTTTGAGAAAGAACCTTATTAACATTCATGATTAATGATGAGTTATATCTCCACAGTGTTGTATCCCTGATGAGAGATTCTCTGGGAAGGTTTCCTTGAAGGGCCTTCCGACAGTGATAAATGAGGGCAACATCCATGGGAACATACAAACTCTTCCCATAAGCACGTAGGACAGAATGGACTGAAGTCTGAATCACCTTTCGTGGATCAACTATCATTTTCCTGGGATTGATTACATCTTTCCTGTCAGGCTCTCTGTATACATGCTGTAATATGTTAACACCTGGCACAGTATTCCAAGATGAAATGTTGAATGTGCGAGACGATACGGTTTCTGGGAAGATATGGTTCTCAAAGAGGAAAACACTAGTCCCTGGGTTTTGCTCCCGAAGACTGTTCATCATTGTTTTCCAGTCTGGGTGTTTAAGGGGGAGAATTATTTCATCAGCATCATTAAGGACCACAAACTTGCTCCTTTCCATGTTACGGTATATACAGTCATTTAGAGCTGTGATTTGTCCATAGTAGCCAATGTGTGTCCCATCTTGCATGAAGTGCCATTTAGAAGAAACCCTGAGGTGTGAGTTTATTGGCCAGGGAATTACCTCAACAGTTCCTTCTTCTATATAAAACTTCAATACTTTCTCCATCAGATGGCTGCAGTTGTTCTTATAGATCACCACTTTCTGTACTCCAAGAATCTTATACATTTCCATACTCTGTATAAACTGCAAGACATTGTTGTAGTTTCCAAACATGGCAGAAATGCACACAGTGAAGTCAACAGAAAAGGGCTCAGGCTTGCGATTTTTAATTTCAAACCTCGGCAGCTGGTCAATATTTCCATGTGGAGACTGATGAATTGATACATGTGTTGGATCACAATTTTTAGGTTCCAAACAAACTATATCTGCTGCACCATAAGGGAATCCAAATCTATCTGAGTGAACATCAATTTTTGCTTTTGATACATATATCTTTCCATTGGCCTGACAGCAGAACCAGCAGTAGAGTTGTTTTACATCCTCATGGTGAACAATCCCAATCAGACGAGTGACTTTGCTTTCTCTGTCATCAAAGTATGGGGATATAATAAAAGTTTTGTTACCTTCTAATGCTGTTATTGTGCTAATGGCAATTTTCCCTCTACATCTTCTACCTTCTTGAATGACTTTTGGCTGGTGAGAAAGTCTCTGTAACTTCAGATAAGAAACTGCAAGCATTGAAGTTACAGTCATAATGCACACAGCAGCAGCAAAGTAAGATTTTTTCCCAGCACACAACATTTTGAACGTATCCATGCAAATGTCCATGCAAATTTCTTTGTCCTTGTAATTTATGCTGCCTTATCTGCAGAAAAGAAAAGGCAGTATGAGATAATACTGACCCACGATCATTGCTCAAGAATTTCACAAACAAGATGAGGGTAAGTCTCTATCACAGTGCACTGACTTACTCAAGAGACCCAGCTACTGTGCTTTTATGAAAAACCAGTCACAGAACATGCATTTAATGATATGTACGATATGTGATACTCTGAATGCCTCTATTTGTCAGATGGAGCAGTTTCTCTACATGGAGGGTTCTGTAGAAAAATATAACAGAGGTCTATATACAGCAATACAAGGAGTATTTTTTTTCAAGAATCCAAATTTTAGAATATCTAATTTAATAACTAGGCAGTAATTCTTAAAGCAAAGCAAAACTTTTCTTTTTTTCCACCGACACAGTGTGTATGTAAATTTAAGTTTTAAAAAACCAAACTCAACCAGACTTCTCACAGACAAGCTAGAGGCAGATAAATTAAATGTATATAGAATTAATGAAGTTCATAATAAATATGCTAATTGGGGATTACACATGATGGTCCAGATATAATCACTAATTTATGAATTCCCTAACTTGCAGATCACCACAGATGAGACCATACACACAGAGGAAAGTCAATTCATACAATCCAGCAAAGGCAGGTGCAATCAATGCAGGTATAAAACTCAGTTTGCCATTCTACCCTATGTAACCCTGTATGAGGCAGGAGTTGCAGGAAAGGTCACCTCATATTAATGCTTACTAGAGATCTGGGCCTCTTCACATGGGATCAATGCTGTCTCAGATCCTGGCATGATTTGGAGGTTAGGGCTTAAAACTCTTGCTGCTGCAGGAACAGGTAGGCAGTCTTGAGTGACTGGATGACAGAAGTCTTCAGCAGCATTTGTGCTAGCTAGTTAATGCCTGAGTGGGAGTTTATGGCACTCTCAAGCACTAATTTCTGCAAGTGGAGCCTAGATAAAAGTTTTCTCTACAAATTCATCTTTAGGTATTCAGATATGATCCATAAATAGAAAAGTGACAGCAAGTCTCCTCAAAGGCCTGCTTGTACCACAGAGATTCTTGGGAAAAAACGTGTCCCAGATTAATTAAATTCATGTCAGATCAGAAAACTGCATTGGTAGAAGAGAGTTTCCCCAACTGCCAGCAGGAAGTGTGGAGTAAAATGCCGGAATGGAATGAACTGATGCTATCACATAAGACGACAAAAATGTTTCTAGCAGGCGAAAAATCATTGCCTGTACCCTCAAAATAATGTATCATATTTTCACAATTGCTATTTCACAAAAAAGTGAAGTAGGGAGAACCACAGTCACAACACACCCCTGAAAATGTCCCATATGCCACGGCTGATGTGATTTACAGCAGCCTTTGCTAGCTACCAAGAAATTGCTTTTCAGAAGAGAATAGTCATGGGGGCACCAAAAATCTCACTGCATCACTAGGCACAAAGCAGAAAAGAAGCAGCAGAAAGCACTGACTCCTCTATCTCTGAAATGGAGTTAGTATCCCCATACGTCCTTAAAACTGAGAGTAGAACAGCAAATACATAGTAAGAATCTGCTATTGCCATGCGACTTCCAGCTGGAGATTTGTGACTGAAAACAACTCAAACTTTAAAGCCTTTTTATGATATGTTCTAAAGTACAGGTTTCCCCCAAGCATTCTTATTCCAAGGATGTTATATATTTTAACATTCTTACAAACAGAAGGTCACATTTAACATTCCTCCCCTTGGTTTTATCTATTTATGACTTAAAATATTGATCTATCTTACAGAATAAATATTTTTTTAATTAAAGAAATATCAAAACACATCAACAGTAAATGTAAATAACAAAATAAATTTATTACCTGTTCTTTCTTCTGCTTTTTCTAGGAATAAATAACTAACAAGAAAAAAATATATCTTTTCAATTGCATTTTGAAGAGCGAGCACTGGAAAGGAAAAAGTACCTTTTAAGTAGATAGCAGAGTGAGGTTCTGTTCAGTCCTCCATTCATTTTTTGCTAAGTTATTTTGCTAAAATAATCTACTAATTGTTTATTTTAAACAGATAAATACTTTTAAGGTAAATTGCAATACTTGTTCAATACAATTGTGAGGAGAAAAACTGGTACAATACCTCGGGTACTTCCTGGCACATTTTATTTCACACAGCTGTTGCTCTTTTAATGTCAGTAACAGCAGCCACACCTACCAGAAAAACAAGTTTCCCTTCTCTTGAGCAAAGCACCCAGTTGTGTTGCAAGAACTTAATTTAAATTACAAGTGAGTATGGAGTTGCTGAAGAACATCAAACATTCCTCATGGATTTTTTTAAGGCTACTTAAGTTTTCTTCTGAAAATTAATCTTGCATGTTGATATAAACCCAGTTCACACACATACTTAAAATGAGGTAGAAAAATACACTATATATATATATATATATATATATATATATCTGCATTTCTTGGAAAAACATTTTTTTCATGACATGCTACAAGGCCTAGTTAGAACATGTAGATACAAATTCTGATTAGGAACTGTGAGAGAGTGCTGAAACAACAGCGAGTTCTAGAAGCTACGAAAAAGAGCAAAATCAAGAGCTCAAAGACACATCAGAACACTGAATCTTAAAGAAAATAAATATGTAGTTATTTGATGAGTAAAATTCATGGTTTCTGCAACACAACTCATTAATTTTGCTCTCCTGAAATAAACAGCACAAATATGTAGTCATAAAATACATTAAGTCAGTGTAATTAAGAACACTATATTTCTATTTCCTCGCTATAGAAAGGGTAAAATGGTAAATTTTAACTTTACAAGTATGCCTTCAGCATATTTAAATGCTCTTCTTTTATAGTAACAATTCATTTTAATTTTGCATTTTTAAAATTCCAATTAATATGCAAGTAAGCATGCCACAAATGATGCAGATTTGCTTTAATACTAAATTTAGCTAATGGTATCAATGGCTACTTTGCAGCATTCCACTTAACTGTAAACAGACTTTCTTCCTCCCCACCACCCTGACAGACTGCAGTAGTATCACCTTCTCATCTTCATGTTCACTACCTTTTCATTCAACAAAATAGTTGAATGAAACCATGGTAAAACCATGTCATAAGAAACAGTCTTCCTTCACCAATTGTTTCTCTGAAGTTGGCCCAGTTTCCATTACTCTCTAGTACAGGAGACTAGAAATGTCTGTACCTTATCCATTTGTATGTGGCAAGTAAACAAGCCCTCATCATTGCTGGGAATTTTCTTTCTTAATGTGTGCTAGGATTTCATTTTTTGGAGATGCAACACATTGCACAGATATATCTGTGCTTGTCATCAGCCTACAATTGATATGTCTGCCCAGTCAGTCAGGCAAGTGCAGTTACACAATGTTTTCTTCTGCAGCAAGGTCTTAATAAAGAGCTCTTGTCACGGTTAGAATCATGGAATGGCTTGGGTTGGAGAGGACTTTAAAATATCTAGTCCCATTCCCCTTGCTGTAGGTGAGACATATTTCACTAGATTGAGCTGCTCAAATTAATCATGTTTCCCCTTATTTCATTGGTCAAAGTCCTGCTAAAATTTTCTCTAAAACCTTGTATGGGATCAAGACTACCCTTACAAACTTTCATATATTTAAATCATCTTTTTTCTCCATCCTAAACCAAGGAGTCACTCATGCTTTAGCCACACTGTACCGCTATGCTCACAAACACATTTATTAATCTCCCATTACAGGTTCTTCCAATAGCTTGTCTTTTTAGAATTTTGAAATTCCTTTTTTTTTTGTATCACCTACAAAATGGATGTTTTTACCTTTGCTGTCCAACTTCCATTTTCAGACCTTCTTTTCCAACATCTTTCTAAAACCATCCACAACTAGCACTGTCCTTACTAAAAGCTGGTACCAATTGCAAATTTAGTTCAAGAGTCATTCCTGAGTAATAATTAATCTCCCTCACATCCTCTATGCATTGTGGCCTTCCTTTGTAAATTGTTTTGTTTACATGGAGACGGCTGACAACTATTTATGCTGCTCATTTCAGTATCTTGACAATGTCTACATTGTTTTAAGTTTTTCATAACTCTCATCTTATTACTTTATGTCCCAATCTAGGGTAAGGATAGAGGGCAAGTGACAAGAGGTGACTGCAAAGTTTGAGTTGCTAATATGAAGTATTAGCTTCAGCAGTATAAGAACAATAAACAACCTAATCCTTGTTTATCTAGGGTCTAACTAAAAACCTCCCACCAGAAAAACAGCCTTATAAAACTTACGATTTTTGAAAAATATTATTCTCTGTCCTTTAGTTTATGGTTTTTGTCAAAACCACGGATCACTATGGTATTAACAGAGTGTTAATATTAACAAATATGAACAATAATTTACCATCTTTATCTCAATTGCCTATTGCTAATCTTTTGATAGCTTACTTTTTCCAGAAAGGTTCTTTGACACTCCAGGTGTCTTTCCTCTTTTACAAGATCCAAAGTCAAAGCATATTGTTTAAGGACTAAACTGAAGGCAGTATTTTTCCACTAATAAAATACTACTATAAAAAAAAATAAAAGTGTCTATTTCTATTCCAAATACAAAGACAGTAAGCCAGAACAATATACAGTGTTGTCATAAAACTGTCAATATACAGTTGTTGTACTTATTTTTGCCATTAGAACTGACGAACCCCACGCTTCCCTGTATACACTCAGAAACTTCTCCATTATAATCTGCTGTACATCCCTAAGCCAAACTCCTCCTATTGTAAGCATTTAAACTTTGTGTCCTTTGAAAATCAAACAGATTGGGCAAAACAAAAACTGCATGACATTTAAAAGACTGTTATTTCAATTTTTTTCTTTCACACTGTACTTTTTTACCTGGGACTGAGTTAATTTTCTTCCTAGTAGCTAGCAGGGTGCTGTGTTTTGTGACCAATGAAAGTGCTTCAAGCACACTGATGTTTAGCTATCACTGAACAGTACTTAGGCTGAGTCAAGGTCATCTCTGTGTCTCCTGTCCCAGGAGGTGGATGGCACAAGAAGTTTGCACGGAACACAGCTGGGACTTCTGAACCAAACCAACCAAAGGCCTATTCCACACCATATGATGCCATGCTCAACCATCTAAGCTGGGGGAAGGAGAAAGGGGGAAACACGTGACATTACAGCATAGGGCTTCCCAAGTCACTGCTAAACCTGAAGAAGTCCTGCTTTCCTGGAAATGGCTAGAAAAGTGCCTGCAAAGGGGACATGATGGATAGATCACACATTCTGTTTTGCATGCTGCTTTGCTTTACCTTTTAAACTGTTCTTATCTCAGGGAAAAAGCATGGGATTTCCAACGTTTGCCTTTCTGATTCTATTGCCATCCCAGTGCAAGAGGAAGGGTGAGGCTTGAGCTGCCTGCCCGGATCAACCCACAACGCACACTGGAACTGTGCTTTGGAGGAGTTTTGCATTTTTCCAATCTAAAGTTAACCTCCACCCTTAGTACGAATTCAGACAGAGATTCAGAAAACCTGGTTTGGACAATTAATAGGTACCTTTAACTTACCCTTAAGTGGTTAACCCCACTATTGAAAAATAATGCTACAGCTGATCACCATCCTCCTATTTCTTGAGTGGAAATAAAATCCCAAATCTGTCGCGCCTCTCCCGCGAGCGCTGCCAGTCACAGGACCCCGAATAGGTGCTGCTGCCGGACCTCCACAACGGTGCCGGCAGGTTTACCACACTCGCACGCAGCCGGCAGCGCGCCCGGCTTCCCTTTCCCGGACGGCGATGGGCAGAGCCCCGCCGCCGGAGTCCCGTGCGAGCACCGCCGCGAAAGCGGTGCGGAGGTGGGTCGGTGCTACTAGAACCCTCGCGTCTCATACCTGGCTCCCTCTGCGGTACCGACAGCAGCAACAGCAACGCGCCTCTACGGCCCGGGGCTGGCGGGAGCGCTCCGTCCCCTCACCTGCCGCCCGGGAAGGCGGCGGCGGCGGCGGCTATGACCGCGGAGACCCCCGCGGCCCCCCGCTCCGGCCGTACTGCAGGTAGAGCCCCCGCCCGGCGTGGTCCGGGTGGGGCCTTTCGCGCCTGGGACGGCTGCTCGTCGCTTCAAACCGGGGTGGTGTCTCTGCGCGGCTTGCTGTGCACGGCAAGGCACCGACGGTCGAGCGGCCCCGCCGGAGCGCGGCTCCAAGGCTCTCGTTCGGCGAGCGACGGGGAATTGGCCTCGGACGGAGGGACCCTCGGGGCGGGCCGCTGCCTTCCCCGCCACTTTCCCAGGTTCCCCGAGGCACCGGTGACGAAGGCCCCATGTAAGATCGCGAACGGGGCAAGGCGGCGGCCCCGGGATGCTAATGCGCGTCAGGGGCGCATTTTGGAGAGCAGAGCCGGCCCATCCCGCCGCAGATGCGGACGCCAGCGGCTCCGGAGCGCTGATTACCCAAGTCCACATGCTGTGCCCCGGGGGGAACGCTCCCACACACCGCATCCTGGAAATGAACGGCATAGACTGCACAAGTGCAAAAGAAGGACATCAGCAGTGCTGCACTGTTCTCGAGGAGGTCTCCGGATTCGACTCCGACGCCTAACTGTCAAATTAACTTGTGAAAACTAGAGAAACACAAACTAGCCATTATATTTTCAAAATGCAAGTCAATTAAAAAAAAAAAAAGTACAGGGAAATTGATAATTACACAATGATAAAAATCCAGTAGTCCTGTCTACTTTTAGAGATAGATGTGATAGCTGAATCATTTCTACAATAAAATATAAGGTTGGCATTCGTAGGGATTCTGTGGTGGGATTTTCTTTTCTAGCGCCAAAGGCTGTAAGTTACAGACCTTTGTTCCAGTTATAAGAGATCTCCCACATAGAGTGTCTTTATTTCTGGGGAGAACACAGAATAAAATGCTTATTACAATGAAATGCTCTAAATTTAATTATTGCATTTAAAATTGTAGCATACCCAATACAGTTCTCTTTCAGAGCCAAAGGTGTGTATCTTCAAAGGGGTGTATCCTTGATAAGAGGTATGTCACACCAGTTTCCTGCAAAGACATGTAAACAGTGCTATTAGGCGCTTCCCAACCATGTGCAAATACCTGTAGAAAATAGTAGACTGAGGCCTCAACCACCCTATGTGGACCAAATAATTTTTTCCAATTTGAAAGTGTCTTTCCTAGATACATCGATCCAGTTCACAAATCAAACGCATTACCCTCACTGCAAAAAATTTCTTCCCTATATCTAGTCTGAATCAACCTTCTTTAAAACTGTAATCCATTCTCCTATCACTACAGGCCTTACTAAAAAAATCTGTGCCCATCTTTCTTGTAAGTCCCCTTCAAGTACTGAGAGGTGGCAATAACATCTGCTTGGTGCATCTTCTTCTCTGGGCTAAACAATTCCATCTGTCTCAGCCTTTTCTGATTGCTGAGGTGCTCCAGCTCTCTGATTGTTCCTGTGGCTCTTCCCTGGACCCACTCCAACAGGTTCACATCTTTCCTATACCAAGGACTTGAGGGCTGGATGGAGCACTCCACGTGGGGTCTCACAAGAGCTGAGTGGAGGGGCAGAATCACCTCTGTCACCTGCTGCCCACACTGCTTTTGATGCAGCCCAGGACATGGCTGGTTTCTGAGCTGCCAGCACCCACGGCCAGGACATGTCCAGCCTCTCATACACCAGCACCCCGAAGTCCTTCTCAGCAGAGTTTCTCTTGATCTTTTCATTAGAATTATGTCAGTCCGAGCACTCATCAAGCTTGTCCAGGCCCCAGTCTTCAGGTGTGGCAACTGCATCACTCAGGTGTCATCTGCAAACCTGCTGAGTTAAATTTGAAGTGCAAAGAAATTTGTCTCTACTTCTTTGGACTTTCAAAATCTCACTTGAAAAAGCTGCAAATTTGGAGGCTTTTTCAATTTTATCCTAGAAATGTTGATTCTGTTGTATTTACACTACTTAATGGCTAGACTGTGCTCTATAAAGTCTGTTCAATTATATTACCATTCATTCACAAATAAAACATGCATGCTGCCTTTGAGCTAAAACATTCCTTCTGTACCTCTCCTATTCTTTTTCAGAATATTTTATTGTCAACAGCATACATACCCTGCACATTTTTAAACTTACAACCAAATGCTGTTACTGTTGTCGTAAACAAACTTTTTTTACATTAAAGTATTTAATTAGCAAAACAATCATTATTATCAATGTAACAAACTGAAAAATGCAGCAACTCGATACAAGACTGAGGTTACAAAATACTTTGCCAAAAACCTAGGTTCCAACACCAGAGTTCTTACAAGTGAGACAGTTCACAAGAATTTTAGAAAGAATCCTTTACACAAATGGCATGCAGTGGACTGCTGGAAAACACAGCCAAAAATAGTGCAACAGTTTCCACACAAAACAAACCAAAATATTGAAACTGATTAACATTATAGTGCGACAAGTCAGTCTCACTTTGAAAACTAGTTTCTTTGCCTCATTTTAGTGCTATTTGGAAAAACATGCATTTTGGCACTGAATTACATATAAATTAATTAAATAAATAAAAATAAATAATGAATAAATAATAAAAATTAAAATTAAATAAATTAAACAATACATTAAATCAACTAATAATATTACTTATAGTTATTATATCTTCACAATTCTGAAAATGGTAATTATGTCATAATGTTTCCTTTCACATAACTATTGTTGTTCTCTTTGATGGAGGATACATAACTATTGTTGTTGTTCTCTTTGATGGAGGAAAACTTGTATGGTTTGTGAATTTTTTTTTGGGGGAAATGCTGTAACAATCAATAGTGATAGGGAACATACTGTATTTCAATAGCAGCACCTGGTAATAGCAAATGGTACCAAATGGCATCATAACACCTCTAATCAGCAGCTAGGAACTGTTTAATCCTTAAAGACTAATTTAAAATTGGTTTAAGATGCTTTACTAGTATTCTTTCACTGCTGTCATTATTCTTTCACTGCCTGAATTTCTCAATACTCTGCAGCAATTTCACAATTGTGCTATATGGAAAAGATGTTTAATCTCATTGATGACTAATCACAAAAATCCACAGGTGTAGAATAATTCAGACTATATCATAGCCTAACAGTCTGAAGTCATCTATTGCTGACAGAATGTTACCACATTCAAAAGCTTCTATACCATCTCTAATGGTGGTTAATGCTCTGCCCTTGCAGATAACCATGTATTTCCTAGTTCAAAGTTGTCTTAAGTTAGCAAAGAAAGAGAAAAACGACACAAATATATTTTTAATTACTACTCTTTTCACAGAGTTCCTCAGTTATCATATAAATTTTGTCAACTTTACATACACTTTCCCATGTCCCAGGATCTAAATGCAATTGTTATCAGGAACTGCTTTTCTTGAAAACCTAGTATGCATTAGGCTTTCAGGATTGTAACATGAACTCTTAAAAGAACAATAAATTTACTTTTGACCTTCACTTAACAATACAGTTGGCTTTTTCTCCTTGTTGTTAGAGAAGTTTCAAAATTAAAACGCAGAAAATCATGGAAGTCCACAGAATACATACTGCTAATGCTAGGGAGCTTGTTCTAGTAGAGGTTCTGTTCACTTAAACTGACTTTCATGGTGTTCCTGGTTTGTAAGTTAGAGGCTGACTTGCCAATTTCTCCTTTACGCAATCTTAGGAAAGTCAGAAGAGGCTTTCTGGTGATTGATGAAATCTGAATAATGATGCTATATGGCAAAAGAGTTTCAAAAAGAAAAAGTGATGAATTTAATGTATGAACAGAAAACGATTCTGACCGCAGGAGTGCCAGGGTACAGCAGGAATACAACACAGAGAGAGTTCCTTCGGAGGAGAAGGTCCAGTTACACTTCTTTTGTTTGCTCATTTATTCTCTGGATATTGATGTGGAGATTTCTTTGTACTTGCTCCAGTGTTGAACAGTCTTTCACTGCCACCATGATTTTATAATAGCAGTACCATCTACCAGTATTAATGTCCTGAAGTCACAACACGTACTGTAATTGAGTGGAGCCAAGGCGTCCGCAGAAGGACAGAACAGAAACAATGATATGGAGTCATTCTGAGGAGCCAGGACCAAGTGATATAAAACACCTGATTACCAACTTCCCTGTGCCAAGGTGTTTGAAATGAGCAACATTCAGACTGAACCAAAACACCAAATTTATAAACAACCATGCCACTGGTAAAAGAATGAAAGACAATCTTCAGCACAACATAAATTTAAACAGCCTTAAATCTATTACCAGTGTATTCCTGAGCAAAATAACTGAATGAAAAAGAAAACCAACTGTCCTATGCCAAAATACATTTTTTCCAAATAGCTCAAATATGAACAGCATATTGTCCAGAGATTTGACAGAAAATTTGAGGCAGCCACATTTCCAAGCAACTCAGTGCACTTAGGTTATAAAAATGTTGTTCCACAATTTTCTATTCTAATTGACACTTTGGAGCAAGTTAACACTGTCAATCATTCTGTGCATTAGAAAGAATTGAAACCCAACATGGGCCAAATATTCTTCAGTCACACAAAGCAGCTTAACAATAAAAAGAACCATTTGAAAAAGAACAGGCAGAAGATATAATGCTCAGTTTGCGGCCAAATATCAGTTCATGCAGTCTCTGACCACAAATAGTTGAGGGCTCTAGAATCCTGCAGGAGCCAGGATTAATCTTCTGTCCATCTAACTTGTCTGCTTTCACTCAGTGCATGAGACTTTATCTGGTCCTAGGGATAACATTCACTTTCTGCTTTTAAAAGCTGTGTCAGAATCACTTTCAGGTTACACAGGAAAGTGCTGAAATATCTGTGGCTGGCTCATGTCAGGAAAACCATTCTCCTCTTCTTCCTTAGAGAAGAATAACCTGTTTCTTCAGTTTGGCACTTGAAGTCACACCAGGCAGGAGAGGAAATTATTCGAATGACATTAGATTAGCAGGTACCTAGAAGAGATTGTAAATTACTCATAGAATCATGACATTTGGGAAAGATCTCTAAGATCATTGAGTCCGTCCTAGTATGGTTGCTTTCATTTTCCATGAGACAGTCCCTTCTAAAGAAGAGACGAGGTTATCTTGCTTGAAGCAATTGAGAGTAGAGTTTATATGATCTTAAGGTAACCAAACCAATAGCTAGACCTGCACAAAACCTGATTTGATGGGAATTCTCTAATTTTAAATAATCTTTCTTTCTCCTATTGAAAAAATGGATCAGCGTACAGAACGAGGGATTATGTCTGTCCCCACAGGAATGCGTGTGCACACAGATTGAAAGAGCTGTTCTAGTAAGGATTTTCTGGAAAATAGGAAAAAGTGGGTAGAAATAGTTTTCACAACCTTACCTGAGGCTTGTTGCTTTTGCACGCGTCATCCAGATGTTTATGCCATAATATTGCATGAAACCTTGAACCAGTCTGAAACTTGTAAACATTGCCTACAAAAATAAGAAAATGAAAGACTCAGAATTTACAGACAGACATGTAGTTTCAAAGGACTCTGATTTCTGTGCAGAAGCCAAAGTCCTGAAGTAAATTCTTAAATTAATTTGCACCTCAAATGCTCAAACATGATGCTGATAATATAACAGAGCCCATGTGAGCCATGTTGGAACATGTTGTGGAACAACAGCAATTCTCGGGTGAAGCAAGTATGAGAACATATGTGGCCTCATAGGCAGAAAGGCTGAAAGCCACAGAAAAGACCATGTAGGTCAGTGTGTGGCAAGAAAACAAAGAACGCTTAGTAGTAAGAGAACAAAGCCCACTTTGTTAAGAAGACCAAGAACTATTCTGTCAAGGCAAGAGAGATGTAACAAAGTTTCTAAAATGTAACAGGCAGCAGAACCTCAGTAGTTGGCAGAAAAAATTGTTATACAAGCACTTGATTTAAAGGAAAAAGGCTGACGTCAATACTAGGAATGCAATCCCTTATATTATTGGTTAACAGACACGTGAACAGTTACAGTATTGGCTATCCAGGCGCGTGATAGTCTAATCTGATACTAAAAATATTATAAAGCTATATACACTTTTAATAAATGTTTCTGGTTATACCACAACTGGGGACTGTGCATCATTCATACGCCGCAGGTCAGATCTAATTTAATCCTGGCTTTCTTCTCATCAAGGCTTCTGTAAACTTAGTTTTCTTCAATGTCCTACTGCAAATTGTTTCCTGCAATCAAATATTTTGTGCATTTTAGTTAACTCCCAGATGATGCACTTCACAGAGTAGATGGGACTCCATATCCAGCACCAAAGCTGAAAACACGGAAACTGAAGAAAGCCTCAAGAACCTGTATGCAGCCACTCAAAGTGCAAAATAACTCCAGGAGTTTTCTTATCTTTCGAAGTTTTTGAAGTTTAATCAAGGGAAATGAATTATGGCATTGCAAAATTAATAATTAAAAAGTAAAAATTACTTAGCGGATTTATTTTGATAAATGGTTTGATATTTTAATTGGCCTCAGTGTAAGTCAAGATTTGATATTGACTGATTTTAAGGAAGCTATTCAGAGACTTGCAGATCAATGTATGGAGATACACGGATGTGCTGCAATCTCATATTAGCTGAGGAATTTCTGCAAAACTTACAGTAACTGTCAAAAGAAATGCATCTCTGCAGGCAGCACAGAAGCACCACAGCATATTGTAGAAATAGTTCCATTTAATTTGTACCTTCCCTGGAAAACTCTGTATTGAAGATCTCCCTCTTCAGTCTTTTATGAGTGCCACTGCAAGTTCTGTAATCTACAAGCTCATTAATAGACAGTAATCAACTTCCTGTCACAGAAATGTAATGCAGACATTGTCCATCTTGTAATATCTACCTTTGTCAGGGTTATTTAGCTGGAAAATATCAGGATGCTCTGGGTCATCAGGCAGTGCCACCATCCAGCCTGCAATGGAGACTTTTTTCCCAGGTGTAGATTTATACTGGAAAAGACAGACAAATCAGTCATAGCTGAGACTGTAGCAGAGATTAACTTTTGACTGTAGAAGTTGTGCAGAAATATGGCTTAGTCTGGAACAGAAAGTACACCTTGGATGCCCTTCCAGATCTACTTATGAGTATTTAATTTTTGGTTTTAGAATAAATTTAAAGCTTACATGTTTCCTTTCAGTGCCTCTTAAAGCTTTTGCTCCAAAGTACAGAAGAGTTGATCCTGAAAGCATGACCCAGTATCTAGTCCATGAGGAGAGCTGAATGAAAAAGGAAAAAAAATCAGGAAAAACTCTGCATATCTCTGAAATTTCAAAAATTTATTCACAGGCAAGGTCAAGTGCTACCGAAGTTAATTTTAGAAGCAAGGAATGGAGATAAAGAGTATCTCCTGGTGTAAATCAGCTCAGCTACCTAAAGCTTGATGGCTGGCTGTGAATACAATCCTTCTTTGTTGGGTATCTCATGAAAGTATCAGTACTGATTGTTTAGAGAAGAATAGTGTGCAGCCTTCTGCTGTACAGATCTTAGACTTTTGATTAAAAAAAATATTGAGTTGACTCTGCAATTCTTCAAATTGTTTAGCTCTGAACTGAACTGGGTTGCATGTGAAATACATCAATCAACTCTACAGAAAGCAAATAAAGTATCAAATGCATAGGACTAGAACCATGTGAAACCCTTGAATTCAGGTTAACTATGAATTGCGATGACTTTGGTGCTATGGGTGGCTGCCCTGCAGCCTTTCCATTTTAATGTAATATCTCAAAAGCACCAAAATATATTGTAGACATATGTTCAACTGAATTTGTACCCTCCCTTGAAAATTCTGTATTGAAGAGCTCCCTCTTCAGTCTTTTATGAGTGCCACTGCAAGTTCTGTAATCTACAAGCTCATTAATAGACAGTAATCGACTTCCT
>JAYDZK010000051.1:56128-68630 GCA_034509185.1 Euphonia xanthogaster
AGTGCCACTGCAAGTTCTGTAATCTACAAGCTCATTAATAGATAGTAATCGACTTCCTGTCACAGAAATGTAATGCAGACATTGTCCATCTTGCATTGTCCATCTTGCAGTATCTATCCTGGAAAGTACCAGGATGCTCTGGATCATCAGGCAGTGCCACAAGATTTATTTCTGCCCTCACAACACTGCTTGCTGGTTACACAATTGCTTCACCCCTGCTCGGCTGTCACAGCTAGAAACGTGACTTGCAAACTGCTGTATATCAAATGACACACAAAGGTTACAACCTTTTTATAACCTGGTTATAACTTTGATCAGAAAATTACAATTGTTCTGTGTGGTATCAAGCTGCAGGTTTAATATCATTCTGAAAATTAAACCAGCCACTAATGAATTAGGACCATAGGAGTAATTATAATTAGCATTACTTACAGTAGGTTTCTTGCCTTCTTTAAGCAGTGTTTTTCTTCTTAAAGGCCCTTCCATGGTAATGGCTCCTGTGGAACCACCTGCTGTGCAGCTGCATGCACCTGTTGGGCTGGAAAGACAAAGCATTCCTCTATGTATTTGAGTAGAATAAGGATAGTAAGTAAGCAATATAATTTAGCTCTAAATATATCTATCCTGCACGGCTTTATTATATTGTATAATCTGAAATGTGACTCTAGAATATGTGTTTTCCTAACCTAGCTATCAAATAGGAACCAAGATCTTTCAAAAAGGTTCTATTCTGGGGGCTTAGACATGGAAAAATAAAACAGAATAAATATTGAAACCCAAAGTCAAAGTGAAAACAGGCAATTTTCTTTTTTATTCTGGTAAATTATAGAAATTACTTGAATTTCTGGAAATTTTTGGCTTAAAATTTTACAAGAGCTCTTTTTTACAAGAGCTCACACAAATTTTATTTTAAATTAAATGAAAATACCTTGCCTAATAGGAAAAGAGTTGGGAAAACTATATTAAAATAAACTAAATAATTATTAATAATTATTAAAAATCAGTTCAATCATTTATTTACAGAGATTAGAATAGTTTTTCCTTTTCCAGGATGAACATAAAACTTCCCATATACAACAATGAGAAAGAGATACAACTGACAGAACCCAAGACTATGGAAAGTTAGAAATGCAAGCAGCCATTAATAATGCCACAATCAAATGTTGATTGGTAGGTTATCTGCTGCTAACGTCTCTTCATTGCCACACGATCACAACCCTGGTGATCTTATGTGGACCAAGAGGGTTTATCAGCACTAACTAAATCATGTCTAATAATGAATACAAGGAAAAGGATGTCTATGATCTACCTTGCAGCTGTGAAAGGAATACTATTCTGTCCACAAATTAATCTGAACTCATGCTGGTGCCAAGTGATATGCACAACCACATCTAGAGAAGGACAGCCCTTCCAACTGCCAGGTACATGCATTCTTCCATTGCATGACCTGCCTGGTCTCTGCTAATGTGCATTCTTGCCAATTCTATATTTGACGGAGGTTTCAGAAAAGGAAGAATGACTACAAGCATTAGAATTACTTGACAGTGGATAAATGTAAGAAACTAATTTTAGGAAGTAACTCTTCTCTGTTGATTTAACAGGCTTTTCACATTTTAATCGTCGTACATTTTATATTTCTAGCTTTTTTATGTTTTTGAAACAGGTCTCCCATGGTCACGTTAAGAAAGTATTTTCCAGGAGCAGCTACAATACCTGAAATATATGTATTTCTTTATGAATTTATAAAGTACACATTTTTATTTCTGTCTAACCTCTAACTTGTGCTGTTATCAGATGTTACTGGCACAAGTAAGGCAGGTGTAATTTATACATTATATTGATATGTCTACAATGGCTGAAGCAAACAAATTTGAACAAAATAAAATCTGACTGGATTTAAACTGCAACTAAATCACAGTATTTGCAGAGTACTGATTCAGGGCCCTAGTTTCTTAACTGTTCAAACATATGTCTTCATTTGCCAGCATCAGAGAATTTATCAAGTTCAGGTCAGGTATACATGCAAGGAATGATTTTTATCCCTCAAAGTATATAAAATTTTCAGTGTCACCTCTCTTAAGTCTGTAAATAGATTACCTGCTTCTAGAAAGTCCACTTAGTGACTAGCAACATTGTGAGCACCTGCTACATACGGCTTGTGGATGTTCCCTCTCTTACTTGAGGTCCAAGGTCATACCCTTTTACTGAACAAAATCAACACACCACACAGAAAGGAACAGATATTGTGGGTAGCTGTCTGGTAAATCAGGAAAGAGATTGTGGGAAAGGGTCAAGAATGTATCCTTCTAACATCATGACTTGTAATGGGAGTCAAAGATGGCCTTCATGACAAACCTGCTTCCACAAAGGTTTCATAAAACTCTAAGTAAAGCCTAGTTTTCTGCAAAATGGAAGCCAGACATCATTAGATAAATCAAGAGCTAAACTGAATTTCATCTGAATGGGCCACAATCCTGCTTTACCATTAACAGGAGTTCTTACAAGCAGGAGAAGGAGACTTCGTAAATTGTTATGGTCATATAAGGATATTTGGACCCAAAATGCATTACACAAGGAAAGCGTAAAGAGCCAAATTGAAGTTCAGCACCATACAATGAAAGAGGCAGACCCTGAACTGTACCTGTAGACACAGCTTCGACTCCGAGGAGAATTCCTGATCGGTACCCTCCAGTTAGGCCCCAGCGTGGCATATAAACGACCCCTGTTTGTGAATGCAAATATCTGATGAGGGATAATCTAGTTTGAGACTTCAATAGTTAGGGTTTAGTAAATATGACAGAGATAGCTCCCAATCTTTTCAGGTCCAGTACCTTTACAGTGCTTTATTTCAAAATGTTTGCCATTTTTTTCCTAACTAATCAATAATTTGATAAAAATAACTATTGATTTAGGGCTTACCTATGTTAGGGATCATTTGTGAATTTCTTAGCTAAGTCTGTAGAGTGCTCAGTGAGTGTACATGAAGACTAACTCACCTTTCAAGCCCTGACGGCAGCTCCTCACTAAATTCTGAGCTTTCACTGCTATCTAGAAAGAGAGTAGTACAGAGAAGGAGTAAGAAAACCACCCATGGGAAAATACAAAGCCAATGTATGTGGATCACCAGAATACTCTTTTGTATAGTACCGTGGACACTGCTTACTCAAATCATGTTTTGAAGAAGTGTTTAGAGTTCATGGTAAAATCTTTAGTTGGAAGAGGTTTACATGAGCCTCTCCATTTATAGTATCTCACTCAACTCATGTTATTGCTGTGTTTTAATACCATTACTTTAATTTTCACCATGCTTTTACTTCAGAAGCTGAGCACTTCACGTACATCAAATCCAACTCCTTTGTAAGACAATATTTCTACCACAATATCCATAAGTCAATTGAAGTTATTAGATATGGTATCACGGTTTATTTTCAAGAAGCAAACACACCTCTAATAGAGGATATGTCAGCTGTATGCTGCTGCTAGGAGTTATTAAAATATATATATATGATGGTATTCATAACTAAAGTTCCTATCTCTCCTTCAAGCCCATCACCCAATTGTCCCTCCTTTTCTGGCACAACTATTTAGCTCAGTTTTAATTTGCCCAGGACTGTTCTTCTAATGCTCAGTTTTAACACACTGAGCTGTTCCTGTATTTTCAGAGGTGCAAAGATCATCTCAGTGTCTAACTCTTGGTCAAATAATGTGCTATCTTTCACAGCCAATTTCTTATTCTAGAAATTGTCTGAGTCTCTTAAAAGGTGGCTTTCTCTTGCTTAGAACACAGATTCTTGATCACTTTTCTGATATTATAATAATTGCTTCATTAATTATAATACCATGTGTTCATTTTACGTTTCTTTATAAGTCTTAGAGAGTACTACCAAACAAATCCCCCATCTTCTAAAATGTATAGTTAAAATTAAAGCTTTCTTTGTGTAAAGGTAGCTTTTAAAATACATATCCACTTTCCCCCTGGTAAAAGCTGACAAACACTTTGTGTCACACACTGAGCATCTACAAAAGCAATCCTTCATGCCACTTTTACCAAAAGCATCAGTGGATAATCGAGGAAAGCTGATGTAACATTGACCAGGTAGCAGTTCTGATCTACTTTCATCCATGAAAACAATCAGTCTTTGCAAGGCAACTAATGATCTTCCTAATTCTCTGCTTTCAGATATCTGTGAGTCTGCAGTGCCCTGGGGACAGGAGTAGGGGTGTCACTCCCTAGGCAGACGATACCTATGGAGAGGCCGTTGGCAAGAAGCCGTGTGCTGGGGCTGTGGCCACGTGCTGGGCTGTGACACTCCAGGACACTGTCGTCCAGCAGGTGCCGTGGCCGATCCGTCGGGAAGGTGGCGCTTTTGCTCTCCACGACGCTCAACTGACACATCATACTGGAACATGGAAGAAGAGAAAAACGTGAAACCCCTCTTATGTCATCTAACAGCAACCCTTGGCTCACATCATTTCCACTCAGCCTCTGCCTCATCAACAGGTTATTAAGGATCAGGCAATTATACGCTACCACGTACCGTACATATGCTCCTTTGCTATCAAAATGAGTTTCAGATTTTATTTCTCTTTGTCAGTAATAACTATTAAATTTCTGCAGCTGGGAAGCTGTAAATGTTTTAACTCCTCCATACAAAACGTGAACATCTTTGGTGGCAGCAAAAGCAGAAACCCAGTAAAAGGAGACACACCAGGAATCCAGAGACTAAAGTGGATAAGCAGCTTTCAAGTATTGTCAGTGCCTGGCACTAGCAGAGAATAGAGTCACCAAAAATAACAAAAGCGTCAAGAGAAAACCCAGGGCATACTAGAGCCTGAAACACTTTTGCAATACGAGAAATGGAAAGGACAAATACTAGCATGTTCTCTGCTGCTATCTTAAATTTTTGTGACACGTGTAACTGCCTGAGCGTGAGACAGCTGGGATTACGCACTTGTTTCCTAGGCTGTGACTCTTCCGGTGCCTTGGTACAGGAGGTGTAGATAGACTTGCTGCTACTGAGGCATCAGGACATGTGGGTCTCCTGCTGAATTTCATAATTGCTGACATGTCAGATGGACCTAAAAGACAGAGATTATTTAACTGGACTGATGCAAATCCCAGAAATTTCATTGGCTGGTGTGTTTACGAACTGATTAAAATTAATTTTTACAGATAACCAAATGGCACTACTTCTGAAGCACTGTTTCTTGCCCATTAGGGTTACACCATCCATTTTTGTTATAAGTTCATCTCCATAATCTTGAACTCCCTGGAGTAATTTTTAAAATAGTTTTGCTCATACATCTAACAATGAACTACAAAAACTCTCAGCATCCTTACAACAGCTGGATGTGCCAAAGTGTAATATGCAGAGCCATAATGTCGGTTTGTACTTCAGGTGTGAACAGGAATGTTCACGTGTTTTGAATTTTGTTCACAACTTCATGCTGTGAATAAACTGTAAACAATCTTCTCATACTGACTCACAGCTTGAGCATGTAAGAAAAACCAAGGGCTCTTCATATACCTAATGGACAGACAGATGCATTACTTCTCAAACATCTATGAGCTCTAGATATGTCTCACTGCAATCATTCTTCCTCTCAATTTACAGATTTTATGAGGAGTCACAGAAAACATGGACAAACTGGTTTTGTTCCAGCTCCTCAGTGCTGTTCACAAAAGGCAGGCAGTGAGGCCTTTGCAATACACAGGAAAATACAGACTATCATCATCCTCAGTAAATGCCAGGCTCTTCTTGGCTTCACAGCAAACAGTTGAGATTTCACTTTTAAACACTTAGTTATGGCATTGGTGCTTGTGATGAAAGTGGGAACAGTGGTCATGAAAGTCACCTTCTGCCCCATATCTTTCTCCCTGGGACGGTCCAGGTACCAGCAGAACAGTCTTTCCTCTACATTACAAAAACCATTTCTTGGAGGTTCCAGCAACCTCAGCTTAGTCAGCTTCTGGACTCTTACCAAAACCCACTCATTAAGAGGTTGACACAAGAAGAAACTTTGTGACGTGAAAAGCCATGTACAATCATCATCAGAATCTTTGCAAAAGTGTCTGGCATCAAACAAATAATAAACTGAAACAGAAAAAAACCCCTCAAAACCAATCCAAAACACCAACATTCCATGGCACAGTTTGACAACAGGATGAACACAAACTTTTAACAGAAATGGTTCTGAGAGACAAAACTTCCCAAGGAAGTGGTTATGGCACCAAGCCTGTCAGAGTACAAGGTGAGTCTGGTTGTATCACAACACCCTTAGTGATATAATTTAGTTTTATGTAGCCCTGCAAGGCTGGAGTTGGACTCAATGATCCTTAGAGGTCTCTCCTTACTTGAGACATTCTGTTTCTGTTTGCTATACAGGCTGCTCTCTCTACCCTGAAGCACCCTGAAGGAAGGTATCAACTTCTGTCTTGAACTGAGGATTCATGAGACACAAGAAGAAATAGGAGAACCAGTAATGAGTTTGTCCCAGTAAAAGGCAAAAAAAAAAAAAAACCCAAATAAATGCAAGATGCTTTCCTGCCCATACTCACTCTGCAATGTAGACTTATACCAAGTTGTAGGAAAAAAAGAAATTAATTCCAATTTGTATTTTTATTTCACCATAGCCCAGACTCTGGAATTTCACTGTGAACTGGATTGTAACTATGAAAAATTGCAAAGGGTTTTCCCTAGCAGTAAGGGGAAAGTTTTAACACACAGTGTTCTGCACATTTGAGCAAACAGTTCATTATGCTGCTTAATTAATAATGAAGGGAGCCCCAAGACAAGCAAAAAAGACACAATTTCTTTTAGCAATACAGAGAGGAGGGACAAGTTTGTTAGAGGAACCTTCAGCAGTGTTATTCATCAGACCATCAATTTAGTAGGAGAACAAAGACAAAACAGTTTTTAAGCATGTTTTCCGCCTCATTCATATATACCATCAGGACAGCATTTTTGCCTGCCCATCTTTGCTACCATCACACAACTGCAAATTTGTGAAACACAACAGTCATAGAATCAGTCACTGGCATATGCAGCTTCAGAGAAGGTCTTATACCTAACGGCCACGTGCAGTTTTAAAAAATGCACTTTCAGTCATTACTTCATCCAGAGATTCACCTAAAGACGCACATCTGGGATGTTGGAGAGGGCCCAGTACAATGGTCTTGCTGCACATACAACTAAAATTTTGATGCATTTGGGCTGTAACACAACACTGGAAGCTGCTTCCCTAAAACCAAAGCAGTTCATCTTCCATTTCTGCCATGGAGGTGAAGCACAAATTAGGACAGAAAAAGTATGATTATGAATGCAATTATGTGTTGCCTAGTTTAATGTAAAAACTGTATGGATTCATAATTCACCATTAGGTCTGAAAAATCTTATCTGCTGCATTAGTAGCAAAAATATACATTTCACTAAAGTCTTTTACCATGGATTTTCATTACAAATTAAAATTTATTCAGAGACAAAACAAATGCCTTCAGAAGTTTCAGAAATGATTACAAGTTCTTAAGTTTGAAAACCTCCACTTCTTCTGATGGATTAGGTTCCCAAAAAAGGAGTTTGCTCTACATGCTTTCTTTGTAGTGCCTTTCCATCAGATACTTTTCAAATTGTGAACAGGAAAATACTTAGGACTATTGAGGTATTTACTACCTGCTAAGAAGCCTAAAATATATTGGAACTGAAACCCAGGATAAAGACAGCGGAAGCTAAAAGAGAATTTCTCTGAAAATTATGAGCATTTATCAGCAAGAGTTTAATCTGAAACTCAGCATAAACTTCGGTGTTAATATGCCCACTCTGAGGCTAGTCCCTTAATTTGGTTACAGGATTTATTCATTTTTATATTGCTTCCTGCTGTGTCATTCAGGTGTTTCTGATGCCAGTTCTCAATCTTGATTTACATTGTTTTTTTTCAAATGGATGACATTAAGTTCTTTTAAGTTCACTGAATGCTACTGAAGTATTATTTTTAACAAGTTACTGAAACCACAGCCTGTGAAATAGTAGCAATCTTAAGGCATAGTCCTAGACGATTATCAGTATGGTGCAGTGCTTTTTCACACAGACATTGTGCCACATGTAGAAATAACTGTTAAATTTTGTAACACATAATAGTTTAAAGGTTAAGTTTCTCACAGTGGAGAATCAGAGACCTGAAAGCAGTTTGATTAATTTTGTTCCAAGGCATTGATATGCAGCAAAACAAAAGCATGAGACTGCATCAAAATTACTTCATCAGAAAGAACAGCAAAATAACAAGTCTAGTGCTGACACAATCAAGTTATTACAAAATCAAAGCTGGCTGGATTTGACTCCAGGTAGGTTCAAATGTTACTATCAAAACCTACAAAGAGTAAGAGATATTATCTAGCAAGAAATAATAGTTTGAGACTTTTCATTCTACACTCCCTTTTTTTCTCCCTCTCTTTAGGGAGCATGGACTGAAATTTAATATGACTGCAACAGGAAACTATCTAAAGATTGATCATTATAAAGATGATAATTGCTTGATTTAAGTAAGAGCTTTTATTACCTGGACAGCTTTAGAACAGAGAAAGTTTGATAAACTGCCACACTCCCCCTGAAACAAATTATGTAGCATGTCTAAAAGGCCTCCACATCTCAGATTATAATATAATACAAGGGAATATGATGAATAATATAAAAATAATCTTAGGGACTAAAATTTCAGTTCACATAAAAATACTGCCAGGCTTAAGTTGTGACATGTCAAGGGTGACAGAGTTTGCGAAAATAGGTGTAAGAGTCTTACAACTTAAGACAACAGTCCAGCTTGGCTTCCTTGCTATTACATATGGCAATCACAATTGCTTGCATCAGTCCTGTCAAAGAAGGAAATGGACCTGGATTGACAGACCACTGGAACAGGCTGCCTAGAGAGAGCTTGTGAAGCTTCCTTCATTGGAGGTATTCCAGAGCCATCTGACACAATCCTGTGCATTGTGCTGTAGGATGACCCTACTTGAGCAGTGAGCTTGGAGTAGATGACCCACTGTGGTCCCTTCCAGCTATGCTGTGATTCTGTGACTTATTCAAATTCCTAGTTAGGTGTCTTCAGTGAAGATCCTGATGGCAGAAAAGAGAATGCTTTGTGGGATCAGATGAAAACAGAAATATCATCTGTGCAGGTATTATTATGGCTGGACTGACCATTTTCAATGTAGTTCTGCATCCTCCTTTTCTCCAAGGCAAGAGAAGGAAATCCATACAGTTAGATTTGTGCTAAGGTAATAAGAATCTGAACTTAAGCACCTTTACATAGTCTTTGTATCTGCTCTGCTGCCAAATGTCTATGAAAAAGAATGGTGAAGTTTATAGAGTTCTCTTCAGCTGGCTACACTTAGTTCCACTTAGTTCAGCGAGAAATCTGGGGTGCAGTGAGTGTCAGCGTGAGTTATGGGGCATAGAGCTCATGACCTCATTTCTGTAAAGGAGTGAGAGACAAAGAGAGCCCATGTCAAGAAGGATGCCAGAGAGGGTAAGCAGTGAGATACTGATGACAACTGCACAGACCAAGGGATGTTTATGGACATACCAGACAGCTGAGCAATTAGCTGGGGAAGTTATGCCTGATACTGCTGATAACAAAATTCCAATACTTAAATTCATTTGGGATTGAGTTCTTTTGCCCCTTTTTTCCAATAAGTGAAGTCATCTGCTACTGCTAACTCTTGTCTTTACTCTTCTGGCTCCACTCCTAGTGCATACTGTTACCATGATTGCTATTCTGTTATTTTGCCTTTCATGGAGACAAAGCACTCTTAGCAGGATTTTCCAGTCAGCTGGCATGAACAAGGGTTAGTTTGGTTTTCATTATTTCTCAGCATCATTTTCAAGATTATGCTGACATGCACAGGAATGATGTATAAAAATATTAAAATGTTATTAAAAATGTGTTTGCATTAGGGAACGTGAGACAACTTCATCAGAGCAAGTCAAATGCTGTTCAGAGATCTGTGGCAAGAACATTTGGAAAAGTTTACACATATCCCAAAGGATCTCACTGTTTTTTCCTTTGCATAATTTTTCCATGAATAATCCTTCAAATGTTATAAATGAATGTTACTTTTGCAATCCCTCAGTAAAACATGTGAACATTTACAGTCTCCAGAGCTTTTTAAAAAAGCAGCAGGGTGAGGGAGTTACAGTTCACAATTTTTCTCCACTAAAAAGCTATCAATAAACCAGTACTAGATATGCAAAATAAAAACTGAAAATTAGTTGCATATTATATGATGAAGAACTGAGTGATTTTTCAGGGAAGTAGAACAGTCTCAACTATTCACCATTTTTTGGTGAGCAGTTAAGAAGTAAAACTTACTAGCTCTGTTTCTAAAAAGTAAAGACATTTCAAGCTACAGACTCTCTAGTTAAATCTTCACTGTAAATTTTTACTGCTGTTTCCATTTTAACCAGTATGTGATAATTAAAACTTTCAAAGAGAAATACCTACTTACGAAACACACAAAAAATAACTTTAGATTAACTTTTTGCGCAGAATCAAGAATGACAGAAAAAAATTACACCTAGAATGATGGCTATTGTAAAAGAGCAGTTTTAATTTTCAGAGTATTGCTTTACAATTCAACAAAAGGCTACTAAGGCATAAAACATATGATGTTGTTATGGCTGCTTCTCAGACAAGAGCAAACTAAAAACAAGAATCTGAGTTCTTGACAGCTCTTCCTTGTGCTCCTCCAAGCTCCCCAAAAGCTGTCTCACACACACTTGCACACACATGTACTTCTGACTGCACAGTAAGCACACTTGAGTGTATTTCCTTCAAATGCTTCCTGTATAGAAGTGATATTTTCAATTTCAAGTGTCACTTTTATGGAATTACTAATTGTCAGCATTTGTGTTACATATTCTGTACCAGTGGAATGCGCAAACCCCAGACTTACACTTCAGCAAAAACACTGAAGTTTTTGCAGTTGGATCTACAAGGCAGTATATGGGCTTGGGTGACATCAAGACTGGCAATAAAGACATAGCCATTGTGAGAGCATAGCTGCAGGGAAACTAAAGTTTGGATTCAACCAAATACATTAACCAATCAGACAAAAAAAAAAAGCAACCACCATTTTAGAGAAACTATTTCAGGTGACTGCTGTGAAAAAAGAGTCAAAAACAAAAGACCAATACCAACCAAACGTCAAAAAAACAAGGCGGGAAAGCCCTTTGTCCTCTGGCTGGTCTATATTTGTAACATTCCTCAGGATAATAGCTTGGTAGTTAAAATAAGCATCAATGAACTAGGACATTAGACATGTTTGGTAAGGAGGCACAGAAAGTAATAGAAAGTGAGGAAGTTAAAAACTGAGCACAATCATTCTCTCCGTGGAAAATTCATATTTGTTTTGACATAATATTCTTCTACATTTTTTGTGAAGCTTTGGTATGTTAAGAAAAAACCCACAGTACACTAATTCCAGCTGGATTTAGTGGTTGATAACATGTGAATCCACTGATTTGTCTGGTATTGATTTATTTCAAAAATACTCCAGTGAGTTGTAAAAGTTTCTCAGGAAAGTATCACAGAGGAAGAGAATGTAAACCAAAGAGTAAAGTTTTCTGGTCAGTCTGTAAATTTATGTGAAGAAAACTTAGTTCTTCCATTTCTACCCTAAGTCCTCTGTAAGAAAAGCAGACATGGTGCACATGAAGCAATGACCAAGAACTTGCACAAGGATTAGACAATCCTCATTTCCACAGAATGACTGGCTGCAAAAGCACTTAACACAAACTATTTATTAGTTGCCAAAGCAACCAGTAAAACAAATGGCAAAACTAAATGTCAAACTCAGTGTTTACATGGAAAATGATGGTGTGGGGTTTTTTTATTATAAAATGCTGTAAGTGCTGTAGAGATATCACTAATGTAGTATAGTTAGTTCAGAGGGTTACAAATGCGCAAACATCCCCAGTCTTCCTTCCTTCTGTTTCTAGATTTTCAACTCCTATATATCACATACTCTACACCAAATAATTGACCTCTTCTAATTAATTAAAATATATAATCTACGTTTGTTATGAGCTAGCTCTCAAAGCTGAATGGGCCTGGCAATATGGGCTGAATTTTACCCCAGTAACAAAGAATATACCTGTTTCAGATTAATTATTCCACATTCCTGGTATCATGGTAACAGAAAACCTCTGGTCTAATTATTTTCCCTTCAAGAATTACACCAAGACCAACTTGGGGAAAAGCAAAAAGGGAAAAAAAAAAAAAAAAGGAGGGGTGAGGGTCCATCCCTGACTACTGCATAACAAATACCCCAAAATAAGGGCTACCCACAGCAGAGGCCTGGCTGTTGCTAAAATTTAGTGCTAGGTGTTAATTTTAATGAAGAGGTTCATTAAAAATCACAGAATTGTTAAGACCAGTCTTTGAGTCACTTAGCATTAGATACAATTTTCTGGATATGGTAATTATTTTACCATTATTTTAACTTTTTATA
>JAYDZK010000051.1:68730-107118 GCA_034509185.1 Euphonia xanthogaster
TATATTGTTTTTCAAGACAGAGTAAATATGCTATATTCCAGAGAATGAGTGAATCACTTTGTATGTTCTGCTTAGCACTGCACCCTGAACTTTTCCCAATAACATGATAAGAAAGAGTATGCATAACAGAACATTTCTCTACTGAGCTACTTGGTGTGCAAATTCTGAGGAACTTCAGTTGCTTAGAAGGCTTACATTTACCATATATTGCATTAATTCTTTTCCTTTGTTCTGGGAAAATTTATAGAGTTATTCCTTCCAAAACAACCTAACAGCCATACCATAAATGACAAGTACCTTTCAGCTAACACTGCAGGAACAGAGATGTCTTTTACAGCTAATTCAACTAGAAACTGTGAACAGTTAGCATACTATAAGCTCTCCAGCTACATTCTCTCTCTCTCTCTCAAACCACAGCAAGGCAGAATGAACAGACTTAAGCTGCTGCCAAGGAAGTTGTGTGAATCACACAGTTCCTGAAAGCATTCAACTAAACTGCTTAAAGCTCCTTCTTAAATGATACTTGCGAGGGACAAGAATCTCTGCAGCATTATGGAAGACATTAAATCTTCCTGTGAAAGCACTATTCACAATTATATATGCATTTGGGAATTAAATGAGACCCTTTTAGCCACTAATATACAAAACATAGCTTGTTGTGAGACAGACACTTTAATCAGATGCCTGCCTCCTGTTTGAATTTACTGGAAAACTAGTTGGCAAAAGAAATGGAAAATGGACACATGGTTTTCTCCAGCACTTTGCAAACAGACATGCTGCAGGACTTAACTGAAAAAAAGAAACCCACAATGTCTCTGGCTACAGTAAACTGTTAATATTTTTTTGAAAGAGAGAAAACTGGGTGGAAGATAAATTCGCAGTGCTGGCAAGTAAAATCCATTTCCATCATCAACACATGCAATTGTATTTTAGAACACAAAGATGACACTATTCCCTGCACTTAATCCCATTATAGGCTTTGGAATTATTACCAATGACATTGAACTTTTTTTCTGTCTCTGGAAACACATGCTGATCTCTAAGGAGGCAGCATGTCACAGGCAAAACTCAACTAGACTTATTGCTATTAGGAATGTATTAACCTTTGTACTATCGAGACAACTGAACTGATGACTGGCCTTATGGGCTATGAACCTTAAACTTTAAATCACTATTATCAAACTCCCATGCCTTAAACTATTAACTGGAACATTAAACTACTGCCCAAAGTATTTTGAGATCATCTATTATCATTGTAGCTTACCGCCTGCAAAGGACTTAACTTCTTACATACAATGTCCAAAGTGGAATTAATTTCAAGGTATAATTTGAATCCAAATAAAATTGACAGCAATACCTGTAAATGTGCTATTTTTAATTCTCCATGTTCAAATATCTCATTACTAACATTTGAGTATTTTTGTTCAGAATTATTCAAAACTAACATATGGCAATACTCCTATTTATTAATGCTGTGAAATAAACAATAAATTATTGCCTTCATGCTTAGTTAGATTTCAATTTGAATTCATGCTAACTTACTTAATGATCCTTCTCCTTTCAGTAAAATTTATTTTCAGTAAAATGTACTGGATGCCATTTAGTAGCATTTTATCAGCCACACAGGGGCAACTCACTGAAAAATTCCTGTGAGTATTACAAAATGCTGATGGCATTCATTGTCTAACTGGCAGTAAGTGAAAACTCTCTAGCTGAGCAAGAAATAAATACAGCAGTCCACAAAAGGGTCAAGCTTTCGAAGGAAATACTAACAGAAGAATGGAGCAATAGGAATGACTCAGCACTTGGTTTCTAGTCACCACATTAATTCTCACTCTGAGTAAAGCAACCTTAGAGAGCACTTAAGGGCACTACAGATTCAGAAGGGAAAATTCACCCTCTCCTAATACTACCAAATACTATAGGATCACATATTCAATGAGGTAGGTACTAATGAACATTGTCCCAATCATTTTTTGTGGACTCCAGCTGAGCTCACTGCAGTATCATGCTGTATTCCTTACCCAGGTCAGACAAGTTCAAAACTCTCGTTTCCAACTTTGGAACTGTATTTTTAATTGCCTTCGGTTAGAGTTCTAATAAGATCTCAGCCCTTGATTAAGTCTTACAGAGCACTGGTGATGATCACATGCCGTGCTGCTAGGACTGAAATTATATTCCATAATCATATAAATGAAGTGTTAACATCAAAGTTCAAGAGCTGAGCATGTAGACGTGAGTAATACAAAGTAAAAGCCAGAAAATAAAAAGAGCTTACTTGTCTGCTTTATAAATGTAAGAAAGATGTAATCAAATGAGAGGCAATGACTTTGTTTCAAGTCTCTAGTATGAAAAATCAAATCCTCACAAAAGCAAAAGAAAATGTGGCATGATGTGGTGGGTTAACTTTCATGGGCTGTCAGTACTCCCCAGCCTTCACAGGACAAGGTGAAGAAAATAAGATGCAAAACCTTTGTGGGATGAGATAAAGGCAAATTAACTTTAAAAAGCAACGACTGTGTGCAGAAGCAAAAGAAATCAAGAGAAAAATTTATCATCCACTTCCCATCAGCAAGCAATAAGAAGCCACGGCCTAACCCAAGCATTGTAGCACATGCTTAGGAAGATAAACACCTTAATAATAAATGCCTCGCTCCCCCCTTTCTCTTAGCTTTTATTGATGAGTGTGTCATATGGTATAGAATATCTCTTTGGGCAGCTTAAATCAGCTGTCCTAGCTATGTACCCTCCCAACCTCTTGCCCATCCCCAGCCTACTGGCCTTTTTGGCAGGGTGTTGAGTTTGGAGAGATAGCCTTGATGCAGTGGGCACTGCTTAGCAGAAGCCTGGTAACTTATCAACACCTTTCCAGACACAGATACAGAGAACAACACTGTGATGGCTCCTGTGGGGAAGTTAACTTCCAAATGCATTTCTGTATGAAGAACATGTTCATTATGAACTACTTTTGAACTCATCTAATAAAAAACAAAAATATCCTGTGAACTATTCCTTTATGTTGAAATTAATAATACTGAGCATTAAGCAGGGAAAGGAAAAACACCTTCCTAAAGAAACTGAAGACCAGGTCAAATGTTTATCTGACTCTGTGAATAGCAATCACAATACTAGGACAAACAAGAGGTTCCCTATAAACCACTGGTCATTTGACAGCAGCCAACATGAAGAGCTGGGAGGCAGAGGAAAAACACATGGGCCTTTTCTTCGTTTTACTTTTAGCATCTTCCCTTTTCTTTCTCTCATTTACTTTGCCTTTCATTGGTGAGAAAAAAAAGACATTTTGAATGCCAATTTAATTAAATAAATGCATGTCAGATGTGGTCTGGACTCCTTGGGGTTTTTACATTCACACATGGTTTTACATAATGAGACAGCAAATTGGCCATTCAGGTTCAAGAGATTAAAACAGAACAGCTTTTGAGATAATGGCTCATATAGCAGGAAGTACATTTCAGATAGCCTGATGCTTGTTTAGCCTGGTCATAGCAATAAACAGCAGATTAGCTTTTGTCAACTTATAGATGGTACTCTAGTTTTCCAGATGTTTCTAGAAGCTATTGTTGCTACAAATATTTTGTCCTCCTGCTGTCCACAATGAAATTCTCAAATGTATGTGATCACACAGAAACCCGAAGGAAGAATTTCCTGTGTTATTCGCTGCATTGTTGTTTTTTGGTTTTTTTTTGTACTGCAAGAGGGCTCTTTTTTCTTCACTTATTAAGTAATGATGAAAACACAAGCATTTGTAAAAAAAATCCCATAATCTGACACCTGTTCCAACACTAGCAAACACTCTGTGACATCCCTTGAACTGGAACTGCTTTTATACAAGTCAGCAATCTTTCTTGTTGACTCATGCTACTGATGTACCTCCGGGTTTTCCCATATACTTCAGCAGAAGATTTCTGTAATTTAAATTATTTCCTTACTCAAATTTTCAAATGATGTTTTATACCTGCAAGATCTTCTTTGGAGGAAACCAGTCGAGGAGAGCTGTTACCTGGCTCAATTCTTAAAGATAATCTGGAAAAACAAGTTTTTAGAGAAATTAACAAAAAAAAAAAAAATCTCAATAAAAGTTGAAAGAAATTGAAGAAGTAATTATTTTGGCAGTGCTAACTAGGAGTTTTACTTTCTTGGAAGTGTAGTTATTTATTCTGTGATGTAACAAAACAATCTTTTTTTAAGTAAATCACTACCTGTAAGAACCCAGAAAGAAACTCTGAGGAAAGTCTATGAAAGCAGAAAAAGAAATCATTATTAATCCTCCCTCTCAGTTCAAAAACATAAGTTCATCCGATCTTTTGCCTCAGGGGAAAAAAAAAATCAAACAGTTAGTAATTTATATACAAACCTAACATTTTTATTCCCTCTAAACATGAAAGCAAATTTACTGCTACCATGTCGAAATGTGCACACAGAAATATCTATTTTGTTACTGTGACTTACAGAAAAGAAGCTTAATAGAGCAAAGTGACCAACACCTAATAGTAAAAGAAAGTGATTAGAAGAAAGTATTATGTGCCACGCTTCCTCACTCCATGTATTTTATTATGTACTCACTCACACTTGTGCTCTCAGCACTCCAACAAACCTCAATCTCCCAATGCACATCACTTCTGCCATTTCTCAAGTTTAGGCAGTCTTAACTAGACATTCATGGGTCCTTTGCTCTGTACAAAAGGGTACTTTTGTCTGACAAAAAGGTATGAAGGACTACAATGTTAAGTAAATTTTAATGGAATAGGCATAAATCCAAAGGAAATAACTGCTGTCATTGCCCAGCAGTGAACACACACAAAAGCTGGAAAGCTGCAGCACCCTGCTGTGCACCCCAAGGAAAGGCTTTCTAACATTAGATAAAAACATGCAAATGGGTGGAGGGAGAAACCTATGACAGCATTTCAAAATATGACATATGGCTCAGCCATCACTTTCCTTATTAGTCTTTATTGGGAATACCTTTCAGTTCCTTCTCTACAATATTCCAACATTATCAACTACGTTTTAGTGTGAAGTCAGTTAACAAAGCTACAGTCCTTTTCATGTTTTCAAATTTCTATTCTTCTGACAGTACTAGATTCTTTTAACTACCCGAAGTAATGTATTTCAAGTAGGTAATGAATCATTCCTTTCCAGACTACTTTTCTTTCTGTCCACTTGACTTCTGTGACCAGAAAGAAGTAACATAACTCTCCTAGACAGTTACAATAATACAAGTCAGTGCATGATTCAAATGTTGATCACATGGGAATTTCTTTCAGTATGGAAAAAAGACAAAATAACTTAATGAAGTCCTTAATAAAGATTTAAGGCAAGTGCATTCTTACACCTTCTTTAGTGACAAAAGCAAGTGAGATCAACTTCCATGCAACTACTTGCACTATACTATTTCTCTCTCTTTCTGTCTAAAATTATTCTTGTGAGGAAGAAAAGAGGAACATAACAGCAGGAAGAAAAACCTAAGACCTTTATATTTTTAACAAGGTTTTAGGAAGAGTTATGCTGTGATTACACCATCTATAAAGCACATGTGTTGTGTGCTGCACTTAGAAATTCATTCACTAACAGAGCCAGAAATGAGTCTTCAGTGCTATCAAATAAGATTACAACACTCTCCATTGGTCATCTCCCCAGAATATGGGAAGTTAACAGTGTTGGTTATCTGTTTGGTTACGTTAAACTGCACACTGAATCTTAGCCCTTTCTAAGTCTCTGACAGTTTGGACATCAACTTCCATGATGCCAGAATTCTGCAATGTTTCCAGAAAAACTAGAATGCAATTTATCAGTTTTCAACCTATGAAAATACAGAATGTATTAAAAGAAGAACAAATAAATGCGAGCCTGAATGTATTTTGATAAATATAAAATACTCATGCTAACATGTTATATTTAAAATAAACTGTTGAGAAAAGGGAATATATTCGGACAATGAGATGTCATTCCTGAGCCACCTTCTCCTCTATTCCCCCTCTCCTCCAGAAAGCTGGAAGCAATCAAAAACATTCCTTATTTCCAAGAAGAGATACTGACAGTCAGTACAGTTTCAATCAGTCCCGGCTTGTTTGCCACCACCCAAATTCAATTTTGCAATTCCTCCGACACTCCATTTTCCGTGGAGCAGCACAGGTTCCACACATGCACACACATGCTCAGTGTTTCCCAAAGAGGACTCCTGAAGCCAGAATCTGTGGCCTCTGAGAGGCTTAGTGTGATACTTTCAAGAGATCTGTGCATACTTTGACACCTGATGTGCTTACTACTAACAGGCATATCCATATGCTCACACACCTAACGACACTCTCACAGCTGAATGTTCAATGTCAATCACTAGCATTACTTTAAATAAAAAACTACCTTGGTTCCAGCATGCCTAATAAACCAGTCATAAGGCATAAAGACACTCTGTTTTGTGTTTGCCCCTGTGTAACATCAGAAATTCATCTCACAAGTCACTATTCTGCGATATTCATCCAATATCACAGTAGTATTAGGATTTATTTTTTGTTTCAGGAATCCTTTTCAAAAAACAAATCTTTGTTTTATCATGGTAAGGAAGCCTAGTTGTAGTGCATGGTCTAAATGTTGACACATGAAATTTCAACATTCCAAAATTATACTGCAAGAGTTCAACTAAGAGACACATCAGGATAAATCCTAGATATAAGCCTCAGAAACTGCCCACAAAAAACTGAAACTTCAAAACTGAGGAGTTGGTATTAATAATCTAAGATCAAACAAAAATTGAAAGTAAAATCTCTAAGAAAAAAATCAGCATAGAGATTTGCTGAATTAACAAATACCAATCTACCATCGGAAATTAAGACAAAGCTTCTACAGGAACAGACACAGAAGAGTATGTGAAGGCTTTGTTGTTGGATTGTAGAAAGATGACTGAACAATTTCTGGTTTTTTTAAGCCTGATACTCAAAATATTTTCTGGAACATGTTAGGGCAGGTATGCTCTGGAAAGTAAGATGGACGGACCTCTATTTCAACCTAGTTTTAAATAACACTCTGCTACTGGGCCATACAGCTCATTTTGGACTATCTTTCCTAGCAAGCAGGAAAAGAGGAACCTAATATAATGCAGAAAATAAAACAGGGAGTCAGTCTTGAACATTGTTCTTTCTCATGGAAATATGCTCTGCAGTACAGGATGGAACTATTGCTAGAACAGTACAGCCACTGTTACTCTATTTTTCTTTTATTAAGCAAGTGAATGAAGCCAAAGAATAGTCTTTCACAGAAGTTTAGCTGCTCCATGAGGAGGCTGAACAAAACTTATTAATCTTTGCTGAAACAAGGATGATATTAGTTGCATCAAAGCAGTCCAGTCCTCAAAGCTGTCCCTCAGGGCATTTCTGACCATTATTTGCGTACCAAACAAGACGGGTCCGGCATATCTGGAACATTCTGGGCTGCCTGTCTAGCATTTAAACAGTAGGTCCTGTAACAGTAGGTTGAGCAACAGTAGGTTTCTGGGAGCTTCTGCTGGAAGGATACTGTCCCCAGGTATCCTCCAATATTCTCCTGCTGCTGGAGAGGCTGCAGTCCATGGCTTGGACAGGTGCACTCTTCACTGGGAAACACCTGTTGGATGACTGGGCCCAGAGAGTCGTGGGGAATGGTGCCACATCCAGTTGGGGCCAGACCCTAATGGGGTTCCCCATGGCTCAGTCTTGGGCACAGTCCTATTTAATATCATTGTTGATGATCTGCACAAGAAGAACGAGTGCACTCTCAGTAAGTTCAGTAAGCTGGGTGGGAGTGTTGATGTGCAGGAGGGTAGGAATGCTCTGCAGAAGAATCTGGACAGGCTAGATTCATGGGCTGAGATCAATGATGTGAGGTTCAACAAGACAAAGTCCTGGTTCCTGCAATTCAGTTACAACAACCCCATGTATTGCTACAGGATGGGAAAGGGTGGCTGGAGAGTGGTCCAGGAGAAAGGGACCTAGGGGTGCTGGTCAACAACAGCTGAGCATAACTTCACATATGCCCAGGTGGGCAAGAAGGCCAATGGCATCCTGGCCTGTATCAAAAGTACTGTGGCCAGCAGGACTAGGGAAGTAACTGTCCCTCTGTACTGGTGAGGCCAAAACTCGAATCCTGGATTCAGCTCCAGGAACCTTACTGCAGGAAAGACATTGAGGCACTGGAGCATGACCAGAGAAGGGCAACAAAGCTGGGAAAAAAACCCAAAGGATAAGGCATATGAGGAACAGCTCATGGAGCTGGTGGAGCTTAGCTTGCAAAAAAGGAGGCACAGGGGAGACCTTCTATGCAATTCCCTGACTGGAGGGTATAGCCAGCTGGAGGGTCGGCCTCTTCTCTCAGGCAACCAGCAACAGGCCAAGAGGGAATAGCCTCAAACTCTGCCAGGGGAGGTTTAGGCTGGACATCAGGGAGAATTTAGTCACAGAAGGGGTTGTCAGGCATTGGAAAAGGGCTGACCAGGGAGGTAGTGAAATCATCATCCCTGGAACTGTTCAAGAAACAACTGGATGTGGCACTCAGTTTCCCTAGTCTAGTTGACAAGGTGGTGATCGGTCAAAGATTGAACCTGATGATCCTGGAGGTCTTTTCCAAGCTTAGTGATTCCATGCTTCTATGATTCTATTTTGTGTCCTGTGGAAGAGGCAGTCTAGCCACAATTACAGCTACTGAGCCATATGGCCACTGGATCACTATGAATCTCAGACTAACAATGAAGATTTTCTTCCATCCCGCCTTTCACCACAATTCTTTGTGGAAAAGATCCAGGGAATACAGCTGCCTGGGAGGCTTATTGAAGATGAACTGCAACCAAGGTCCACTGCTACAAGTACCAATTTAAGTACTAATATTTACTATAAGTACTAAGCACCTGCCATTTAATACCTGCTCCCATAGGACTGGAACTAACATGATACAGCTAGAACCTCTATAACACTAGCATTGTTGGGAGTCAGTATATCCTTTTAATTGCCAATCAATTTCTCTTGAATGTTTCCCCATAGCATCTTGCCTTATCTGAACCTAAATTTGAACTGATTTTTCTGTAACTCATCTTATTACTCTATTGCCTAATATGCTCTGAAGAACCAAATTATAGGCATCGATAGCAGCCTGATTGTCCTGTCCAGACAGATAATACTGCAACACAAATAACAGTCTTCAAACTCGTTTCACTCAAGAAACAACTGTGAGAATACAAGGCCTGACCCAACAACGCCAAAAGGTCAGCAAAAAAAAATTATAGGAATGGCTGCAAGGTATGCCTGGTTAGGAGAGGATGTGGCATTGTGCCACAGTGTTACATACTGTTAAAACTGAGCAGCTTCTGCAGAAAACAGTATATGGACTAACCAAGAAAGATCTGTTATTTTTAGGATATGACATCATTGTCAGGGGTTTTCTGGAGCATTCCTACTTGCTGACAAGCACAAATCTAAAGGAAGCACTTGGACTGGCACAAAAAAAATTGTAGAGAAAAGCTTTGTTTATATAAAGTTGCTGCCATATTTTCCTTCCCAGTGTAATTGAGGTTCTCATTTGGCAAAACACACGCTGGGATTCTGCCAATATGTTTTAGGACAACTATCTAAGCGTCTCTCCCTGACCGCCTGGTACTGAGATATTTGTGCTCTTCATGCCAAAGGTGACACACAGTTCTCTGCAGAGAGCACTAATGCTGTCCCTGGCTCAAAAAGGGCAGTCACTGCAAAGAAAAAGACAGAAGAGATTCTTACCCACTCTAAAAACTCTCTGCATTTATAAAGCTTACAGTTTCTTCTGGCATGAGACCAGAAAATGCTATGAAACTAAAGGGAAACTGAGAGGAAAATGTGAAATCAAATACTCAAAACAAAATCCAAAAACTTCTTAACTAGTGTAAAAATGGAAGAGGAATGAGAGATTTCTTTAAGGGTAGATGTGATGTGTTTTGATGAATTAGTTAATTCTATTAATTATTTACAAATTTATTAGTTATATTTAATTAGTTATACTAATTAATTAATTAGTTTTATTCTGATGAAACAAACATGGTAGAAAAAGATCAAAGTTCTCCAATGTATATAAGCTGTAGCAACTTTCCTGTGGTAAGAATCAAACCTTTCCCTCTTTTTAATACCTTTTGTGACTTTACTCCAGTTTTTCCTTGCCACAGTGAAGCCTGGAAAGAAAACCACTAAACTTGATTGAATTAATCTCACAAATAACTAAATTCAAAAAATAAAGGATTAAATTATCTTTAAGATATATCAAATACCTTCAAACATTATTAGCAAGGTTGCTACTAAAGTTACATTAATATTTGAATTTAAAATGGAATTACTTCTAGTTTTTACAAATATTATATTATGGTGTCATATGTTTATAGAAAACACTTGTTTAATTCATTTTTTCTGAAATAGTACAGTTAATGAACGATGTTGTATACATGGTGTTAAAACTGCTGCATCATCAGGAAACTCCAAAAACAAAAAATCAAATCGAACAATATGAATAGTTTCTCTAATCCAGTCCAGGGGTTGTAAAGCCTCTACTAACTACAGTTCTTCACCTTTACCAATGACTGCTTAGTTTAATTTTTCTCTGTCTTCACAAACTTTAATGAAGCACAGAAGCATGTGCAAAATGAGTAAATAAAGATTAAATAAGAGTAAATAAAGAGTAAAATGAGTAAAAAAAGATTGTTAAATTTTAACACTGAGATTTAAATCTCATACTACCCTTAACAAAAGTCTTGGACCTCTTGACCTTTTCAGAGGCTGTGTGCACTGCTCATGGTCAGTGTGCATCTCTTGCACAATGTGTCTGTGAGTGAAACATATACAATGTCACAAGACTGAGCAGAGGAGGAATTTACACATTCCTTTGCATCATCATTTACTTAAACCGTCAAGCATGCATGGCCAGAACTACATACAATGCTCCATGTAAGCTCTCACCAGCTCCTTGTGAAGCAGTATAAACAACTCTATTTTTTCATAGAAACACTATATCTGATAGGCAGTAGGGATTAATTAGTCCTTTCATAGCTGTATCTCACAGCTATCTACTGATCAACACCATAAACTAGTCTTAGAATAATTATTAACAGTCTGGGGTTTGTGGCACTATCATTTTAGCCATCAGATTCTTTCTTTGTGATATCCAAACCACGTTCTATTTCAATGAACTCTTCCATCACTGTTTTATTAGCATACAGTCTAAGTACACATAAATTCTGAGACAAAATTCTTAACTGAGTATTTAACAAAACTGGTAACAAGACTGATTTTAAGGAAGTTCATTCCACCCTGTTCTCTAAAACATATGCTAAAATATTTTATACTAGCATTGTATGACTGAGCATATGTTTGCTTCGAATACTTCAAATTCTGCTCACCTAAATAGTTACTCTATTTGTCAATAGCTAATTGATAGCATTGCATCTAGCTTGGTTGAGCTATTTAAAACCTTGTTTACTTAGCCTATGACTTAATTTTCTAGTTCTCTCAGAATTACTGGCCTGGGATTATCATTTCTTTTAACTAGAGCACATTCACATATTGACCAATGTGCTCTCTGGCATCTGCTTCAAACCTCTGTGTGGGTTAACTCTTCTCCGGGTCTTTTGTAAACATTGTTTCAATAGGCTTAAACCCCCAAATCATAAGTATCAACTTGTTAAAAACAATAACTTGACATTGGTAGATGTTCTCAATGCATTATTCATAATACTATAGAGTCAATGCTGGATATCTTGGAGATGACGTTAGTGTTAGTGAACAAAATTCCCAGAACACAATCATCATGTAATAGAATAAAGACTAGATTTTCATCTACTCTAAACTGTTACTTTTCACTAGTATATTTCACTTTGTAAATTTGCTTATAGTCATAAAGAAAGACAGTCATTCTGGATTTTACTTAGCAGAAACACCCTAAAACATCTTCAGCCAAGGGCTTTTTGCTCAGCTCTTAATAAAACTAATGACTAAGTAATCTTTCTGTTACATTTCCCAATGCGTGAAGAAAAGAAGAGTACTTACTTGTAATTGTCATCTTCTACAAACTTCTGAAGTTCTTCAATGTAACGGACAGACTTCAAATACTTTTGCACATGGGGAAGTGTTGTGAGATGATCTGTGGGGTGTTCAAACAAACAAAAACCATTAACATTCATGTCATCCAAAATTATCACTTTTTCAGTTTTTTTTTTCTTCTGGTTCTTATGATACCTTCATGGAAACAGAATTTGAACCTCCCTGAAAAGTAAACTGGGCAGAAATACTACTTTGACTCTAAAAAGGTGTTAAAGACTTAACTGAGCAAAAGTGATGCTCTCAGTTGTTAAACAAAATACAGATGCAGTTCATCATCATGAAAGCTGGTGGATTTTATTAGATGCTATCTCACTGATGGAAAAAAATTATCTGCTGCAAAACTGCTTGAATTTTTTGCTCATTGTTCTGGGGAAAATCAAAGCCTCTAGCCACAGGTATTAGTGGTTCTCATATGTCCAAGAACTGAGGAGACTTAAAAGTTATTTAATGACTAATTAATAATTACAATGCGGAATATTAAGAACGAAAGACACTAAGTTCAGAATGACAGAAACACCTCTTGACACATGGTGCATGTACAAGAGCGTGCCTTGTAGTACATAACGTAAGTTTGCGCTCTTGTAAAGGTTAAGTGTTTTAAAGGCATCCATTATCCCAGAATATTGTTTCAAGGCCATATTTTAATTTTCATGTTGATTTTAACAAAGGACTCAAAGTTCTTGCACTGCAGCAAGCTACCAAAAGTGTAAAAAGGAAAGGGTCGATGAAATAAGGAGGTTTCTTTGTCATCCAAAGTATTCAGAGACAATATGAAACTCACAATCAGAAAATGACACCTGAATAATCTAGCTGTTCAGAATCATACATAATTATGCCTACTTCCTACCTTTAAATACTTTGAAATACCGAAGTTGACAAAAAAGGGCTGGATACTTAAGCATACACAGTTAACTCTCACCTTGTTTTTTTACAATCTAACAATCCTTTTTCTTTAAGCTGTCCAAAACTGCAGCTTTTAAATTTTCTGAATTTTATTGTTTAGCTGCACTCAAGGCTTTTCAGCTTGTTGCAAGTTTAACCAATGAAAAGTCATGCTAAGTCACCAAGAGTACACTGAGTATTCACTAAGATACCAAAACCATCACATTTGCTGATATACAGCTTCACTAGCAGGCTAGAACTGAAGAAATTATTTTAGAGTAAAATTCTGTTAACAAAAGAAACAACCCCTCATTTTCCTGACTTCATCCAGGAGCAACATAGGTGCAAAAACGTAGCACATTGAACAACTGCAGTGTAGACTGAAATATTTGTATTTAATTTTGTAAATATATCACCAGGATGCTAACAACAAAATTATAACCAAATGAACACATTCCACACTCTAGACATCATATCTACTGCAAAGTAAAGGGAAGATATTGAGATAATTATCTCTGATTGCCTCTGGTGGAAACAGTATACAAGCCAAAGGCAACAACTGCACTTGAACCTCACATGTAACAGTAAACTCTACCCAACCTCTGTTACAGCTCTTACAATTTCAAATACATGCTTATCTGCCCAATTTATTGGTAAGACTGAAGCTACACACAGAAGTGGAAGCTACATCACTTACTAGTCTTCAACTCTACCAACATTAGCCTCTTGTGTTCCCTCAAAATCTGCTTCCACAATTTCGCACTAAAGAAATTTTAGTTAAGGCTTGATAGGCATAACAAAATTTACCAACCATAGTTGCAGGATACTTGCAGGTCAGCTATTATTCGGAGAATATTGTTCATTTGATTGGATCTTTGTTCATTCTCCATTATGCTGTCTGAAGCAGGATATGCAGAATCTATGTAGATTAAATCCAAGAGATAAATTCCTGAAACAAACAAATCAATCAACCAATTGATCTAGTGTTTCAAACAGAAACAGTTGCATAATTTTGAATGAATATAGCAGCCAGAAGCTGTTTACCCCCCCTGTGCTCTGGGCCCACTGAACAAAGGAGAGCTTGGGATTTGCATCTTGAAAATTTCCATAATTACTGCTTGAGTTCCATGACACCCCTTAAAAAGACAGAAAAGCTTTTTTGCACTTAGGCTAGTGCCTACTATGAGCAATTTGCAGGACCATAAAAAGGACACTAAAAAAAGAATGAGAGCTGCCCCAGGCAGTGGTGCTGACAGTGGGGGGACACAGTGCTGCTGGCTCCCATGACCAGACACCACTGCAATACCTCCTTTGTCTGCCACCAGTGGGGAAGAGCCCCATTAACTTTACTGCCCTGAGACTTAGGAATACTTTATGGAAATCCTTGCAAGACTTTTTCTCAGTCAAGCTGAGCTCACCACATATCTGTTTCCTCTACCATCTCGACCGGTACATTGCTCATTAAATCACACTGTGTTAGGTCCAGCATTAGCCAGGTTGCAATACTTAATTTCTTTAGGTTTTTACCTTAATCATTCATGCATTCTAAAAAAGCCTTACACTGCTTAGGGAGGAATGAATGAAGAAATCACATGACCTGTTATTGAAAACTGAAGAGACAGACAAAGAGGTGACAACAAGCCAGAACAAATTCAGTTTGTTATGAACTGTATGTTTAATGCTTTGCCTGGAAACCATAAGGCCATAACTGTCTTTCAAGTGCCCAGCAATCTGTGAATTTGGACTACGAAAGAACCATATATGCCCATTAGACCCACTGACATGATAAATAGGAGAGTGCTCCAGAGACCAAAGGTAATTTAATAATGCCACCAAAACCAAAAAGGACATTTAGACCTTGTAAATGAGTGGAACAGAGCTGGATTAACAACTGAACAACACACAAACCATGGAAATTTCCAGTCATACTGGAGTTAAAACAAAGAAAAAAGATGCATAGAAATCAGGTCAAGTTTTATAGTCTAGCTTAACTTTCTGTAATGACACAGATCAGTCCTTCAGAAATTTTCATCCCATATTAAAAATCCTCTCTTGAAGAAATATATCTCATTTTTACATATTTATTGATATATAATTATTGTATATGCTTTTTATATAATCATATTTCTATATTTTTATATATCTCATAAATATAAGTACAGTTTATAAACCAGAGGTTCATATGACTCTGACTACCTTAACAGTAACCTGTGGTATTTATTGCTTTCTCCCAAAAAGCATCTTCTAAAAACCATTCTCAACTTATCTTCATTTCTCTCTCTAGAAAGACAGAATGATGTATCATCAAAAGTTATGAATGTTTTAAATTATGATTTGCTCTCTTTTCTTAAAACAAAACAAAACAAAAAATCCTCTGCTTTTTTGTCATTTATATTAGTAGTTGGCAGTTCTAGACCTACGGATTTCATGTGCCAATGTGACTCTACTTCTCTCAGCTACAGTAATTCCCCAAGCCAAAGGATAAATTTAAAGGAAGCGGGAGTAACTGGGGTTTGCTTTCCTAGATTATCAAAATACGTACACAAACAGAGAGATAAAAAGGAAAAAAGTATGACTTTATGTGATTAGAAGACAATTTTGTACAAGTTTGTCAAGGGCAACAATACCCGCTCTTTCTTTGTCCTTTTTCACTCTTCTGAAGATAAGCTATTAATCATGCCAGTTTATTATATCTCGTACTAAATTTCACATATCATACCAGAGAATATAAACAGCACTTTTGTCCTGCTTTGTTTCCACGTCTCAGTCTTACTTAGCTTTTAGAGGGGAAAAACCAAACCCAATTATTATTTTCACCTTTTCTGAACTTTATCTGAGCAAGGGTTTCAGCCACACTGGGAACTGCTGCGGCCATCACCCCACACACTAGAGAGACCCTAACACCTACCCAAGGCCAGCACAGGCCAGGCACCTTACACCTCAGAATGAGAGAAGAACTCCAATTTCCCTAATATTAGAGTGACTTTGTAACAGTTTAATGTTGAGCAAATCCTGAGTCCCCAAGGTTTTCCAATGGCCTAGAGGTCGTACCTAGACTGAGGGTCCATACAGCAGCTCTTCACTGTCCTCTCTTGTCAAGTGGCACATCAAAACGTAGTTAGAGTTATGACTGTAAAGTTTCTATTTGCTCATAGCCTCTCCACTGCAACATGTCTTATGCAGCCTGGGCAAGGCCACTTTCCAGCTATTTTGAGGAAGCCTGCAGCTTTTCTCATTGATATTGAAGATATAAACACATTTCCACTCTGCAGCAGTGGTTGTAAGCATTTTTTCAGGACAAAGAATCTATTTTCCAGGACAACATACAGATGAGGACCAACAAGGTATACAGGCACCAAAAAGGATGAAAGGTGTTACCCTAGTCCCTGCAAATTCCAAATAAAAGTGTAAGGAAATGGGCTTTTGGTAGGTAGTGGGGTGCAGGAAGAAAAAAACCCAAACTGACAGATGTCAAAAAAATTAAACTGAATGAAATATGCTAGAATATAAAAGAACACATTTTTTGTAATTACACACTAAGCCACCCCTTTCCCATATTGCTCCACTCCCTCTCTTTCTTTAAAGCAAGAAGAATAATTAAGCTTTATGATTTTTTTTTAATCTTGGCAGTGGTATTTTAAACTCTTCTATATATTTGATGTGATAGTAGGCATAGATAAGAATCTGTTCATTTTGCACAAAGGAATGACAAAATTATTCCCTTCAGCGAAAGGCTTCAAGACCCGTTTCTCAAAGGAAAGCCTCAGGGCTGCCCCATGCCAAAGCAAACACACAGCACTAGCTTTTCAAACTTTGGCTCACATTTGTGCTACTGTGCACTGAAAAAAGCTAGGATGTGAGGCCACCGGGATATTTTCCAGAGGGTGAGCTCATGGGCAGCTTCTTCCACAGGCAAGTATCATTTTCCAGTGATACTCACTTTTCTCCATTGTCACCAGAACTAATTTTGCAGCTGGATATTGTTTGCAGACAACAATGTTCATTAGTTTATGGTCCCACAGAAGTAACAACACATGCTAAGGAAAAGCACAGCCAAATAATCCAGGACAACATTTATTAATGAAAATCACTTTGTGTAAAGGGGACAAATTATTTTTGAGCTGGTAAAAGAAAACCAAACCTGTAATACCAAGCTTTTAAACTTCTACAGGAGAGTTCAAACAAAGAAGTAATAATAGTGACAGTTTAAAGACAGGAAAACATTAATATGGCAAAAAAGTGAACTTGAAATGTAGCAGTCAATGCCACCCGGATAGGACATTTTGAGTCCTCCATCCATCAGAAAACAATTTCCAAGGCCAAATTTTCCTGAAAAAAATATTTATGGAGAGCTGCAGTGTTCAGCAGGATGCAAACCTAAGTCTGTACACTTGTGTCTTGATTTACAACTAAGCTTCTCCTATTATTTTCTTTATGCAATACTCAAGGCTTCTGAGAAAGTAGAACTGAGGCAGATAATAAATAAGCATACTTTGGAGTTGATGGGTACTAACAAAGAGGTCTTCAGAAAAATACTCCCAAGCCCTCAAAAAATCAGTGGTTATTCAGCTTCACTCAATTCTGAAGAACCTGAACTGGAGCACGTAAGCTTTAAAATGTTCATGAACAACTACTGAACGCAATTTGTTCCTCATTAAGAAAGATGGACATAACATGCTATGAAAGACAAAACACTTTAAGTCAAGTAAATAACACGTACAAATTTATACTAATGATAAAAGCTGGGCAGGTATTACTTTAAATAGCAGAAACAGAAACAAAGGGAAATCTCACTTTTTTTTTGCATTTTCCTCCAAGTTAGAAAGCCTGGGTTCAAGTTTTCTGTTCCGCCACAGATTTCTTTTATCTGAGCAGCACCACTTATTCTTAACAATTCAGAATTTGGGGGGTTTATGAAAATTTGCAGGCACGAGGTGTAATCCAAAACTTGCAGCACCTAAAATTGTTTCACAAATATACCCTGTTGCAAAACTGATCATAAAAAACATCTGTGCAGATAAAGACTGAAAACTTGCATCATTATCAACTGTGTCTTTTTTACTTTTTATTTTTTAAACTTTTTTTACAATGATTAAAAAACTATACTGAAAAATAGTAGGGCTAACAAACAAAAAATTAGCTGGTTAAACCACCCCACTACTGCATACTTGATATATACTTTAATGCATAGTGATCTGTTAAGGGTCTGTGCAATTCTGCAAATGCAAGTGAGCTAGAAAACAGCTGATGTATGATATTTTTATCAGTCAGACATTCCCTACTTTGCAACAAAAAATAATTAGCTGATAGAGAAGTATTTCACACAAGCATGGGGACTTCAATTTATTATTCTTAGGTAACATTTTGATCAAGTACTGTAATAAACTGTCACAGTTATTTGGTAAATTGCACAATTACTGTGAAAACCACAAACATATGGTGTAAAAGGAGGTAAAAAACCCCCTTAATTGTTTTAATGAACAATTTAGTTCCCCACTTACAATCATGTACACTTCTAAAGATATTCACAGCCCCTGAATGCACGTATGCTGCTGTGTAACACAGATGTTGGAGCATAGAGCATTCCTTCAGTACAGGAAGCAGAGTCTGCAAGACATGCAGTAACTGGCACACATAACAGAAGAGAATCTATGGAAAGTAATTATTTTCCATTTTTGCTCCTCACAAATTGAATAATGACACTGGTTTGACAGGAGGGCCAGAAGAGACAAGGATATATTTCCAATTTGTAGTCAACTATATTTATGAAAGCATTTTCCTACATACAGTAGTGTGGTTGTATCACACTAAACAAAGCAGAGGACAGAGGGACAGTAACTTATCAATTAACTATGTGGTAGAAAGTCCAAACTACTACAGTCAGCAGTTTGTAAAACCAAAGACACCATTGTTAGGAGATTAGCTCATAGGCAAAAAAGCCAACTGTTTTGTGGTATTGCTGGTTTCAAGAAGACTGGATATTTTCCAAGGATTAAGGGCTGGAAAAATTTTCTACAAAACCAAATGTATATACTGGTTAACCTTGGTAGGATTCGGAATACTCTAAAAAAATATGAAGACAAACCTTTGCTAAGGCAACACCATGTGATTTGTAACATACAGAAGTGTATTCATCATAAAATATCTGAAGAGAGACTTTACACATTTATGACATGGTCCCATGGACAGCCATCAAGGATTACAGGATTGGAAAGCTTGCCATATGAAAAAAGGCTAAAGGAATTGGGTTTGTTCCACTTAGAGAAGTGAAGAGGCAGGAAGGGAACCTAACTGATTATCCAGTACACACAGAGCAGTCCCAGGGAAGATGGAAATACTCTCTTCAGAGTGACAGCAACAGGTCAAGAAGTGATGGGAGAGCATTCTATCTGCATATAAGCAAATTTTTTCTCTGTGAATACACTTAAATATTGAAATAGGTTTCCCAGAGGAGGACAGCAATTTCCCTTGCTGGAAATACTCAAGATGTGGCTTGACTGGACACTGGGTAACCTAATTTATGGCACTGCTTTCCACAGAAAGTAGACCAGATAATCTCCAGGGATCTCTTCAAGCCCCAAGCCCCACTTGTTCTATGACAAGTTTGAAAAATGTGCCGGCCTATACCTGCGTATCTATTATTGAAGGGGAGTATGGAGTATAGCAATTATATGGACTGATTTACTGCAGCAGGAAGGCTCTGTATGTACAAGCAGACAATGGACCCTAATTGTAACTGTGAATAAAGTGAGTACTTCAAGCAATCTCTTTTATCATGTGATATAAGCAAAATTTACCTTATAAAAATGTAGAGCTAGAGAGGGCACCTTATTTTGGTTCAATCTGTCTCAGCAACATCAACTAACAAAATTAAAATTTGATGTTGATCCCATGGTCTTTCCTGAGCAATCTTACCCTATTCAACTCCAGGAATTAATCATCCAACATTTCTCTGATTAATTGGTGAATTAATCATCATGAGAGCAATGAAGCCTAATATAGAAAAACAGATCAATAAGTGCAGCAAAACCCAAGGAACTTTCAAACTAAAATACCAGTTTGTGAAAGAAAATGTTACCAAGAACTCAACTGGAATTACATCTGAGAAGCTGTACCGTTAATCATCTCTGACTGGTGCAGATCATTTTGCTATCCACTGAAACAGGCTAAAAACTTCTGAAGCTGTCTGGACCTTTCTACCAAGCTCTCCCCCTAAACAAATCAGATTTTCTGCAGAATACTGTTAATTTTTTTTTTCATTTTTCCCCAAAACCCAGCTATTTCCTAATACATTTCCCATGAATCAGGAAAAATATATTACAGAAGATTAAATGCTTTAAGAGTGATGCATTTTAACATTTTATAAGATATACTATCCAATGTCAGAAAGCAGAAAATACTTCCAAAAAGACTATAGGAAAAAGTCAAAGGTACAATAGCTGTTTTCCAGATGTTGCTTCCTGTCAGCAGCAAGTCGTGGTTAGGGACTTCCTGAGACAGATCTTACATAAACACTTTCGGGTTTAAGTCTGGGTGGTATTTTTTCTTTACAATGTTTTTTCTCTGGATCCATCCATTTTTTCTTTTTCCTGCTATCCCTACAAAACCACTTGTCCTTTTTTAACTTTTGGGTTTGAAAGGTCTTGTGGCAAATTAATCAGGCCATTGAACTGCACCCTCTGTGGAAAAACAATCTGTTTGATTTCTCAAAGTTTACCTTTTTAAGATTGGCACATTCTTATCTCTTTCTCTTACCTCGAATTTCTGATCACTGACTCGAAGTTAATTTCTATGACCAGATGCTTTATAGTATTTTCACTCATTCTCAAAGCCAAGTCTTTCAAACCACTCCTTGCCAACTGCATTACCCTGCTGAAGACAACTGTCAGACTTCACAGCCAGAAATAACTGGATGTTAGTACCTTTCTGGTAGTAGGGTGTTTTATTCTCTAATCACAGACTTTAATACAAGCTGATCGCCAAGATTGTCAGGATGAAGGACAAAGCAACTATGAAATCTTTTGCAAATCACATCATTCAGCCTAAAGCCTCTTAAAAAAAACAGTGAACTGCACTTCACAGCGTTACAAATCCAAGGAAAAGGTATGCCCATTTCGTCCAAGCAGAATGCCCACACAAAGGCAAATCCTGCTTTTTCTGTTCAGTCCTCCCCAAGAGGCAAACACCTATTGTTATCCAAACAATTCAGTTATGCTACAAACACCTGGCACATCCAAATAAAAGCTCCCTGTCATCTATCAAGTTGGCACAACTTCTCTTTTTCCTTGTAGACAAAACTGCAACAGGTTGAAGAAATATGCTTTGTCATATGCTATTTGGAACAACCCATACAAAAAAGCTCACAGGTTATTCAGACAGCTTTTAAGAGACAAAAAAGCACTCAGTACTTAATCGAAAGGCTGATCTGTGTAAAAATATGTTTCTTGTTCAGCAAAGAGGACAGAGAAACACAGTTTGGCTAATTTTGATTTTTCAAATATTTTATTTATAACATAAATACCTGTAAGAGAATGCTTAATGACTAAAAAATACACCACAAGAGAAGTCTCTAGGCTCCTTCACTGAGTAAAAATTTTAGGCATTTAACTGTATTTATTTAAGTGCTCTAAAATCAATGGACCTAAACTATATGTTAAAGAGCTCAAAAGAGGTTATGGATACTTTATAAATATGGGCCTAAATCAATAACCTCATCCTCAGGAAATAGTTTTTTTCAAGAACCTTGGTGCTGTGGGGCATAACTTCAATTTAGAAACCTGTATTTTCCTACAAAAGCAAAGAATCTAAAACTGTTCATTTTAAAATGAAAACTAAATACTCCACCCAAGTAGTAATCTAGCTAGAGGATCACCTATCTAGCTCTACAAGCACTTAGGAACTGGAGAAACTGATCAGGAAATGACGACAGGAAACAACCACTCTAATATCCTGACAAACACTCATGGCAACCCACTCCCATCGCTCTTCCTGCTGCCACTTCCCTTCCTTGAGCAGCCCTCTCCTAGGCTGAAAAAGCACCTCGGGAAGGAAGGACTGTGAATCATACACATGTTGAAAGAAAGTTTGATGGGAATATTGCTAAATCGGTCAAAATTTAACAGAATTATCACTTTCTGATTCTATTAAGCCAGCTTTTCCAATATAGAACTGGTACAGTATAAAATTGGAAAAGCTTTGAACTGCTTTAAGCAGTCCCAAGCACCCAGACTATGCTCCTAACTAGCACTGAAATGGCCACTCCAGTCAGTGGTCCTTTCTCTTTAGAATACAAAGGAATAATCTTCTGAATTAAAATAGAAAATAATTAACATAACAATAGTAAGTTGAAGGAATCACAGGCCATACAGGGAAGGTACAAAAAACTTAAAAAGCCTAAGGCATATTGAATTGATAGTGTAATACAGTTAGACATGGGGCTTTTTCTGACATTCACTTTTATGATGGAAATAATTTGTCATTATAAAAGCAACCACCTGTTCATGTTTTAACTTGAACAGAACTGGTTTTAATACAGTATCTTCAAACCTCTTTATTTGTCCCCTGGTTAACTTAAGAACCCTCCTATTGGTTTCCTCCAATTCTACAAAACCCAAATATCTTCAAAACTGCCTGACAAATTACAAACAAGCCCATTATTACAACACGATACAGCTTTCTCATGATGTCAATGATATACAGTGAGTGAAACAACCATGTGGTCTCCGAAACTGTAATAAAAAAAAGCCATTTTTATGGTGCAAAGTTTCACTTTTAATTTGCTAATTTCTTTGCAGGATTCCCAGCAAGTTATAAAGGCAGATTTTAAATTCATTCATTCATTCATTCATTCATTCATTCATTCAACAATTTTTTTAAACACAGAGCTAATAGCTAATAACCAAAAACATTCTGCACACACAGAGTTCCATAACAGCAAATTTTTAGAGGTTCTAGGAAAATTGCAGGAATTTTCATCACTCAAATGAGAAACAGGCTTTAGATTACCAGGACAAGTATGAAGAATCAGTCAAAATGCACAGAGGTTCAGCCAAATAATGAATTCTCAATCTGCATTAGAATGTTTTAAGAGCTTGCTTGAATTTGGACAATTTCACTGTCCATTATTTCTGCTTTCGAGCTGTTGCCTGAAAAAGATGACCTAGGAAGTACTAAGAAAGGAGCCCCTCAGCGCTACACAGAGCTAGCCTGCTGGCTCCGCTGGCGCCCGCCCGAGTGCCTGGGATGAACATCCATCTCTGCATCCCTGAGCACGCTGTGACGAGATCCGAAGGCAGGAAGTGCCCCCCCCGGCCCCCGACATTTTGGGGCCGAATCCCGTGCAGGAACCCACCCTCGCTGCCCTTGATCTAACAAAGCGGACCCCCCAGTTTCCGCTCAAGCCCGGCATTAGCGTTGTTTCCCGGCTGAAACTCGGCTTCCCCCGAGGCCGGGTCCCGCAGCCCGGGCGGGGAGGGCTCCGCCGGGGTGGCCGAAGCACGAAGCTCCTCCCGGCAGCCCCGCTGCCGCGGCGGCCCGGGGGCGGAGGCAGCTCGCCCGTCCAACCAGCGCCCGGCAGCTCGCCGCTGCTTTGCCTTCTCTCCCCCTTTCCCGGCCAGGACAAGCCTGCCACAAAGAGCAGGGGTTCAAATGAGGCAGCTCCGGGCTGCCTGAAGGGACGGCCGGGAGCGCCGAGCGCCCCGGGGGAACGTACCGCCTCCTACGCGGGGCGCAGCCCAGAACGGTCTTGAGCAAGAAAAACGCAGAAGAGGAAAAGAATTGCAGAACGGGAAAAGAATCCCCAGTACGTCCCGTCTGGTCCCGGCACGGCACACGCGGACTGCGGGTCGCCGAGGCGATGTCAGCGCTGTCGGGCCGCGGCGGCAGCTGTTGACGGGAGCGGCCGAGGAGCGCAGCGAAGAAGCCGAGCAGCCGCGGTAAGGACGGGCAGCGCCGGGGGCTAGCGGACGGGTGCGGCGGGCTCCGGACGCGCGGCTCCGAGCTCCCGCTGCACAGAGCCAGCCAGCCAACGCAAGCTTACCAGAGTAGGACTGCTCCCTAAGATAAAGCAGCAAGCCTGCTTTTTGACTTCAAAAGAACAAAAAATACCCCCGAGCTCAAACAAAAATCCGTCCCATATTAAAATAAAAGTTGTAAAGATAGCTGAGACATTATGTGCCAGGCAGTGAAAACCTTGGTATTATTTTCAAGAGTACGATTTTCGTTTTTTAAAAAAAATCTTATTTTTGCACGTAACTTTGATCTTCACACTTCCTTAAACTTGCCATCCAAGAATTTTTCTAGGACATACTATTTTCTGAAGGACTATCTGTCTTAAAAATTATGAAACCTCCATTCAGTCTTTTTTACATTCATGTCTGATTAGAGAGATACAAAACTTTCTGATACTTTAACAGTCTATAAAGTAAATATTTGAAGTATTTCACAAAAACTTAATTTAAAAAAGAAACTAGCATTTATGAGTACATTCATGTAGGCATCAAAGTATTACGTGGTCTAACTGCTATTTTTTCATGAGTAAAATGAGTCACATTTATTAAAATATGAATCTGTTTAAAGGCTGGACAATGTGCATGCACACATATGAGCACACACAGTATGAGCACTTTCTGGTAGTGATTGGATTAAGTGAAAATAAGGTGAGGCCACTGTTAAGGGAAGCAACAACAAAAGCAGTGCTTTCTTTCAGTAATTACATTCCACATCTATGACAAAACTAGTAAAGCACAAAGAACAATCCACAAACAACTAAAATTCTTGGTAATCAAGAAGAAAATTTGTACTTCTTGTAACTAAAGTTTTTGCCAAAACTTGAAGAAAGTTACATAGCAACAAAAGATACATAAACTTCTGCAGTTTCTTGCAGCAACTGATAGTATTTCAAAACAAAAGTTCTCCAAGACCTCATGAAGACACTGTTCTGATGTGTTGCTTAATCATCCAGTCCCCTCATTAGAAAAAGTATTACCTTTTAAGAAAACTGAACTGGTGCTTGAACTAAAATTTCAGTTTTAAGTGAGCAGAAAATCTGACAAGAGAACGTATTCTAACACAAGTATCTTAAAGGAATTAATTGGTTAATGCCAGTATAGCACTTTTTACACTGGAAGTAACTAGTGGTAAAACTGCAAAGGGGATTCCCCCCTTATGTCTGGAGTTAAATTTTTCAATTCAGTTTAGTATCATGTTTTCATAACTAGCACTGCATGCTACTATGTGTCAGCCCTTTCCTATGTATTTACTTTTAAAACTTAGAGCCCAGCTTTAAAGTTTTTTTTCAATACATGTGGTCTACATATTACTGCGCTGTATTTTCACTTTGAATTGCTGTTTCCTTTAACAAAACAAAACAAAACAAAAAAATCACTATCTAGGTTTTTCACAATACAATAATACTTTTCATGTAAAAGTTATGATGTGAGTTTATTCTAAAAGAAACCCTGCAGCAGTGGAAGTCCCTCCTCTTAGAAAAGAGCAAACTTCACATTAAGTTTGAAGATTACCTTTGAGAGGTAAAAATTGACAGGATAATTTAACATAATTCCATGGAAGAAAACATGTGAAGGAGTAAAAAACAGAGCATGAACTCTAAGACAAGGGACATGGAGTAGGAAAGCAAGCAGATTCAAAAAAATTCATGCTTGTCTGTCTTATCACAATGGTGTTGTGAAATCCAGATCATATTACTGGCTTGGTGCCTGGAACATGCCAGCTAACTGTAAGTCCACAAACACTGGCTATCAAAGGATTCTGCAGAAGCAAAAACCCAAGATTTGTTAAAAAAAAATGCAAAATCAAGCCTTCTGATCTTTTCATAGCAGGATTTTACATTTTCAACACCATTGCTTCATTTGCTTTTATAATGCAATAAAAATGTAAAACTGCACTAATATAAAAATACCTTTCATTATCAAAGACAGAAGTATTAAACAGTGAAGATTTGTTGCGAGCTGTTCATGTTTCTTTAGAATGCACAGCTATCAAATTATGTATGAATTCACAATAAAATACAGCAGTTTATCTTCTAGAGAATAAATGCTGTCTTAGCTAACACTATGCCTTTTGAGAACATGCCTTCCTTTATATGCCTCAGTGCCAGAGGACTCTGCACAGAAGATGGCATATCAGAGGTAAAGAGGAAAAGACAGCCCATCAAAAGGACTCCTGGCCTCATTTCATTAAATATGACCAGCACAAAAACCAGTGATTAACAGTGGTTTAGCATAGCTGAATGAGCTCATTTGTATCTATGGTATCATTTTTTCTTCATAGTGAAAGCAACCATTTCAGAAAATACGAGTGTCATGCAAAAGTGTTATGTGTGTTACCCTTTTTATATATGTGTTTTTCACCTATCTGGGTATTCTAAAAGGCTTTGATGTGTGAGAGTAATTACAGTGCATTCAGTTCTGGCATGCTGGATCTACATGAGCTCTTTAACAATCCAGCTTCTAGACTGTAAGCCCTTCCTCAGTCAGAGCAATTTGTAGAGATGGAAATAAATGCTGAGTGTTGGATCTTGCCTATCCACTCTTTAATTAAATGGAAGTCACCTATTACAAAAAACTCCCAACCCACACCACAAAAATAAAACCGTATACAGAAAATGGAGTGAAATATTAAAAGAAATTAACCCCCACAATCCTGTAATCAACTTCTAAAGTATGTAATACTCTGGGAGCCTTTTTAGGGAGGCTGAGTGACAATGATTATTGTAAAAACAACAGCTGTTATCCCTAAGATGCAATGACTTAAATGGAGAATCCTGCTTTAGTTTAACAGCTTCTGAGCATTCCACTGAAGAGTAAGTCACATAGGAAACCTACTGCATCACCTTGTTTGCAATAATTATCATAGCCCAGTAAACTATTAATGACTCCTTAGTTCCTCAGCTGCAGCATACAAGCCACTAAAAATCTTTTCTAACTTGTTAAAGTTTGCTGTTGTCTGCTTTAAATACCAGGTTCTCACTATCAGTTTCACAAACCAAATAGGTAGTGTTTTTTCTTATCTTTGCAGCAAACTCAACTATACTGCAATCCAAATAGCTACTCAAGTCCCCAGAAATGCTCTTGTTATAACATCTGAGTTTTAGCACAGAAAATTGCCTTCTCTGTAAAGAGTCTCCAAGGGTAGCGAGAGTGCCACGTATCATGTGTTCGAAAGCTGCCTGTTCATGGATCAGTGCATCCCCATGTCACACTTATGTTTCTCTGGCTTTGTTGCAGTTTACTATACATAGAAATACAAGAGCAGCAGCAAGAAGCAATTCTATTACTTTTACCCACTGGGATCTGTTATGTTCCTATCTGTAGAAATAAACATAATAATAATAATGCAATTTAAGATACAAAACTTCTACTCTGGTATGACATCCAGGCAATTATTTTCCCCATTTGTCTTAGTTAAGGTGTTCCACACAAGATTCACACAGATCATTATTTTGCTTTTGTACTTTTCCAAGATGCTATAGTACAGGTAATGTCTTAAGTATCAAAACCTTTCCTCCTTAAACTGACTTGTAATGTTAAGCAACACATAATAAAGTTCAGTGCTCACCACCATCCAGTAGTCTTCCTGCTCTTACTTTTTGCAGGACACTGAAAAGCACAGGTATAAAAAGAACATAGTATGAACTCCTAGACACAAAATGACAATCTCTCAATGGTTGAAAGACTCAACATTGCAAAACCACTTGAGATCCAGATGCGAGAATGTTGACACTGTATACTCAGGCTTTCATATACACATATCTCTCCAGAGTAATATGGCACATGTCTCTTTTATGAAAAAATTTCATTCAACAAAAACCAGCCATAGCAATGAAAAGTTACTAGCAGCATTTTCAGATAAGCTTAATGATTCTATGACTATTATTTTAAGTCATATTTTTCATCTGATGGAGACAGATCTTCACTTGTACACAGAATCCCACAGGCAAAATATTTCATAAAACCTGAAAGAGACAGTTAACCTGTCTCTTTAGTAAAAATGAGATCCTCCTAGGCATGGCATCAAAACCAACAAATAATGAAAAAAGGTATACAGGTTGGATTATGCAATATTATGCAAACTGTAAGAGCTGAAACCCAAAAAGACCATAGTGCTGACATAGTGCTGATACCTTTACTGCTCCCTCTTAAGGCACGCTGATTGAAAATAGAAATGAACATTTGCCAAACAGTAATTTTTTCATGTAGAAATATTTTTACCTTTATAATTTTAGGATCACAATAGTGATTAAACAATATGTTACGAAACATCTGTACAATTTTATATTGTAAGATACTAAAATCTTGTTGAAGTACATAAATTTCAAGATATTAGTAAAAATCAAAAGGCAACACATTTTGACTAATGAAAAGCTGCATATAAACAAGACAGAATACAGGACAGAAAAATGTTTCAAAGCAAAGCCAAAGTAAGATTTTATTTACATTTCCTCTCTAAAGGACAGAAAGAGCAATCAAATGCTGAAACATCCAATATCCCTTTCAGAAAATTTATATCCTCTTTTGTCACCAGATCATGGAAATATCCTTACTTGGGTAAACAGCGAATGACCAAAACCCCTACTTCCAATTATATACATATCTAGGCAAACATCTGGTATACAAGCCGAAATTTTAACTAAAGCACTTGTGCTGGCTAGGAGTATAAAGCTGCTACAATTATATGCCACACAACAATGCTGCCAAACATTTTCATACAAAGGCAGTTATACTGGTAAAAGACAAACAGGAAAAAAGAAAGTATTTGGCTTCAATAAAAAGTGAAATATACTGCCAAGTAGGGTAGACATACAAAAAACTGAGGTACATCTGCACTAGGGCAAGTTTGCCCCAACTCAATTACTATGAAAAGTGCTTTTACGAGTATGCATCTTGAACAGCCAGATTCTAGAAATAATGAAATTACTTCAATTTGATGTTTAACCAAAATAATTACTTATGTGTGCTTCATTCATCTGTATGCTTGTGTGTTAAAGTTTTGCCAGTATGCATGAGGATAAGAGACAAACAATGCTGTATTTCCAGTAATTAAGATTTCCCCCAAACCTGCAAGCATGATTTTAGACTGAAAAGTCTACAGCTGCCCAAGTGGAATTTTCCACTGGGAACAAATATGGCCCTAGTGATATAGTTTCCACCCAGTCCCCTGCAGAAGAGCTACTGGCAGAGAGCAAGGGGAAGGGAGCCAGAGAAACAGGAAGAACTGTGTGATCAGCAAGCAACGGCAGCAGTCAAGTACAAGGCGTATCAGCAATTACGGGGCACAGGAGAAAACTGGAAGTTAATGTCCTAGACGTCAGATATGATCTTCCTCTCACCTGGGAAGGAATTCTAATGTCCTAAGAATCTGATGTTCTGCTACTCAAAAAGGTATTAAAAAAGCATTAAATCCTTCCTTAAAATTGTTTCTCTGGCTTCCCTTCCTACTTTCTCTGTTCCAGAAAGCTTTTTTTGTCCCTGAAAGATTAATCATTGAGAGTTGCTCAAATGACGAAGTTGTGAACTTCATTTTAACCCAACTGCAGAAAGGAAGGAATGCCATTTATTCATGTAGTCCTTCCCAGTATGCAACAAATAGGCATCATTCTAAACACTTTTTTTTTTTAACCAAACAAGTACAAACAGTAAGAGACCTACAAAATTATCATATACAGACTGCAGGAAGGACAGCGGATGACAGTATGATTCTTGTTTCTGTTTGTACTGGGGCATTCTCTAACAAATGTCACTTTCTTTCCACTGATTTTTCTTGTAAGAACAACATCTTAGAAAAGGTGACATGCAGGCAAGATCATGACAGAGAAACATTTCAGGACAGTCTAATTATGCTGATGTCATTCACCGGTGGCCTGCCACCTGCAACCACTGGTCAAACCCCAGAATAGGCTTCCTAGAGAGGGGTTACTGACATGGTCAGGCAGTGGGACTAGATGATCGTTAAGATGATATGTTATAAAGAGGCTGATGAACTCTGGCCTATTATTTTCTTACCTAGTTCTTTAAAAAATCAGGAGAAAAATCTGTTACATGTTGCTCTTTCTTCAGCTCAAAAAAGTATGGGCACCCCAAAGCCACACTCAAAGCAGAGAGATGCTGATATGAGATGCTGTAACAGACAGAAGTGAACTGAGGAAAAAAAGAGCTTCTTTTCAGTGGTCCCAATAAGTACAGGTTTAGAGCGGGGGAAAGAGGATATTAGAATTCCAACAGCAAAATAAAACTATTTTACCTATATGCAAGAGACATTTGCAAAACCAGTCATCTGTGCAGGAACACGAGGCCTGGAAAACTGCCAGGTTTTCCAAGCGTGACCTGCTGTGCAAATGCTGATTATGCAAGTTAAAGCTGTCTGGGGTGAATTTATGTTCCCTATTTTCCAAGACTCCAAATAGCATTGCTTTACTTACAGAAACCGTGTCAAACTCCAGATTTTCATCTGACATGTTTTCAAGATTTTTGACAAGTTCTGTACAGCACAACTCCTTTCTACTTGCAAAATTAAAATGAGTTTATTCCAAATAAGAAACTGAGGCAAAAGTATATAACCAAAAATTTTAAGAAGGATTAAGTCCTACTCACTTTGTTTGAATCTTTTGTAGAAACATCTATTGTTTATTTCACAAAAACAGAAAAATACAAATGACGACCATATCTCTTCTCAGTATGAATAATAAAGGATGCATATCCAGCATTAGCTTGACATTAAAAAAAAGAAAACCTCTTAAAAGTCAGCAGCTGCCTAGAATCATAAAACAGTTTAGATCGGATGGGACCTTATCTTCATCTTACAGAGCAAGTCTAGTTTCAACATTAGATCAGACTGCTCATAGCCTTACCTAAATCAAAATTTCATGTATTTCCAGGAATGAAGATTCTACAACCTATCTGGACGACTGCTTCAGTCCTCAGTCACCCTCACAATGAAATTCATTTTTTTAATAAAACCCATTTTTTTCCTGAGGTAATTTGTATCCGCCATGTACTTTCACTGTGCACTTCCAAAAGGAATTTATCTTCTTTACAAACACCCATTAAGTAGCTGAACATGTCTTTACCTTCTCACCTGGAGGCTACATAAACCTCTCTCTTCCTGCTACTCTTCATTCATCATGTCTGCCAGCCTCCAGCTAGCCATGCTGGTGTCCTCTGCTGGACTTACTCCAGTTTCTCACAGCTGTTACTATCACCATTTCATGTAATTTAAAAAAATTATTGTACCAAAGCTGACCAAACAGTAATGTGATAGATACTTAAATACTGAATGATTATTCCATGAGAAGTATTTTACAAGCAAACAAAAACACTACGGCAACAGTACCTTAGTTAAAAAGTATCTGACTTTATACATTGAAAAAACTCCATACTGCATTTTTCATTTGTTTTATTTAAGAAAACTAGGTTGCATATTCCCATGAGCATTAAAAATCAACAATTAAAAGGATTTAGAAATACATGACATCAAGGTGTCGATCAAGTAGCTGGTAAGAGAATGGTTTGTGACAGGGTATTTCTGGCAGTAGTGACAATGCTAAGCCCGTATTTCCAAGTCTACTGTTGCCCACAAAGTTCTGGTATTGATTTATTTTTTGAGAGATTGTGAAGGCCTCAGCTGTCCACCTTGAGTATGAATCTGCATGGAGAACTAAGTTGGGCAATTTCACCAAAGGGCAACTGTTGCAGTATGCCAGTACACTAGCAGCTGATTTAAACCAGCATGCACATATGCAGCTATTTTTCCCCTTTCAAGAAGGGACTCTGAAGTGAGATGACTAGGCTGAGTGTAGAGACAGTGTCTCCAGTGAGACTCACAGTAAATGTTTCAGTTGTAAATTCTACTAGTCTAGAAAAATAACAGATTTTACTGCCTATAATATCTGAGTAGTAGAGTTTTTAACCTGAAGTTATGAAGGACCAATGTAAAATAAGTTTTTCCTTTTTTTTTAAGCAATGGAGATTCAGTACTGCTGAATAAAGCAAAATTGTTACATGTCACCTAAGCTGTATGTCTCGCAATGTATATGCAGTTCTAAAATACTGCAAATTAACAGTTTGATATTTTTAGAACTTTTAGCAGCATTAATACATATATTAACTTATATTATGTTTACATTTAAAGGTTGTATTTGTGACTGTAAAAAATGGAAAGTGTAATTAATATTTAAATGAAAACGCCAATCTTGGAAACTTTTGTGGTATTTGTCTGGAAGAAAGGACTCTAAAAATCCCTGTGTTTATTGCTTACTTTCTTATGTTTTTTGGCAGGCTTTAGATGAACTAGCAACTACTAACTACAGTTCTNNNCATAGAAAGATACAACTACTCCCCATGATGTCCCCTTTAATCAACACAAGTTGATGCTGGACCTCATTTGTACAGTTACTATGTACTATTTTGTAAGTTTTAGAAGAGATGATAATTTGTAGTTGCACACTGATTTCCCACTCATTTCTGTTAAATTTATTTTAAAACAGATTTTACGAAATTCTTTGCAGAAGAATATTTGACTGGAACTAGAGGATCATGAGGACAAGAAGATTCATCTGTTTAATACTAGTAACTGTTGTGGGAGTTACTACAAGTGAAACACAGGAATTTGAAGGCAATGACAAGGAAAAAGCTCAAGAATTCATTTATATGAATAGATATAAGCGTTCCAGTGACACACAAGACAAATGCACTTACACCTTTATTGTACCTCAGCAGAGAGTGACAGGTGCCATTTGTGTTAATTCTAAGGAGCCTGAAGTTCTGCTTGAAAACAGGGTAAACAAACAAGAATTACAGTTACTTAACAATGAACTTCTTAAACAAAAGAGACAAATAGAAACTCTCCAGCAACTGGTAGAGGTGGATGGTGGAATTGTTAATGAAGTTAAACTCTTAAGAAAAGAGAGCAGAAATATGAATTCTCGTGTCACACAACTCTACATGCAGCTATTACATGAAATTATCCGAAAACGTGATAACGCCTTAGAACTTTCTCAACTTGAAAATAAGATTTTGAACCAAACTGCAGACATGCTGCAGCTTGCAAACAAATACAAAGACTTAGAGCACAAGTATCAACATTTGATGTCAATTGCCAATAATCAGACAATAATAATTGCCCAGCTGGAAGAACATTGTCAAAGAATGCCATCCATAAAGCCACTGCCACAAACTCCACAGCCACCAGTTAAAGTGTACCAGCCTCCTACTTACAATCGCATTAATAACCAGATATCTACTAATGAGATTCAAAGTGATCAGAACTTAAAGGTTCTGCCACCTACTTTACCAACCATGCCTGCAGTTACTAGTATTCCAACTTCAACTGATAAACCATCTGGTAAGTAATATTATTGATACATTTACATTAGCTTATGCTAATATGCAGTGGGCTGCATTTTAATTGTAATATCAAAAATGCAGTCAGAATTTATTTAGCTAGTGAATTTTACATACATGCTGTAGTAGAAACACAGAAAGAAAGCAAAAAAAAACCCATGAATGTCTAAGACAGACACACTAGCCTCACATATTTTTCTCATGTTACTTTGCTAAGACAAACCCATCATTTCTATTACATGTATGAGATAAAGGGCTTTCAGAAAAATATTACAATTCAACTCATCTAAATTTTATTTACCTTTGCTCAAGACTGAACTGCTACAATTCATGACATCTGAAGGAGTTTGACACTGTGTAAACATATGAAATTATTACAGGTTTTTTGATCTAGCATCTGATAATGTGCTTGTATAATTAAAAAAGGAGTAAGTATCTGCTCTGTACCTTATATGGGGCACTTGTGCTGTAGACAGGAGCAAAAGGAAGTAAGTGGTGGAATAGTAACGGGATATTATACAGCCCTTATTAAGAGGCTTAGGAGTTCTGCCACAAGCATGATTTGATGATGTGAAATCACATTAGAGATCAACTGATCTACATGATAACAAAATAAAAGGTAAAGAACTCAGTTTCACGTATGGCCCCACATTTAAAAAAACCCAAACCCAAACCAGTTCAGGTATGTGTTCAGTGCTCTTCCCTGTGTGGACAACACATACCTTCTTCAGAAAAGAGAGTCACAGATCTCTGAACTCAGAGCTGACTGAAATAGAGTAATGCAGGGGAACTGCATTACTCTCAATATATTGAGAGTAATACACTCAATATATTTCATGGCTATTTGCAAAATATTCCAAAGGACATCAACAAACTTTTAAGATTACCCAATAATGCAACTGCCACACGTTCAAAACCAAACAACCCCTGTATTGTTTCTCCATGGAAATACTCGAAAGAAACTTGAGCAAGTAAGCACTGAGTCTCTTAAGTCTTTAAGTCTCTAAAACATTTTGCTACAAAGCAGTATTTTCACAGAATTGCCAAAGACAGTGCACCAAAGCCTGCATTGTGGCATGCAAAACCTCTGCCAGAAATATCATGATGGTGATGTACTATGTAAGGAAAAATTCTCAGAAGAAAATGAGGTCTACTACAACTCTTTTGGAGCAATAAACCATGGCCTCTCTAATAATTACATTTTTACTTCAATCTCAAAGTAGGTTCATGCTTGGATCAGTATTCCCCTATCTTTCTGGAAATGAAATACCTTTCCCCTTTATTCTCTTACGCTCTTTGAAAACTTGTTAATTGGTCCACATCCTCCTTGTGCTTTCAAGTCCTTAAACTGGAGCTGAGGATTCACTATCAAACAGCAGAACAGAAAAGTTACTTCTGGTGCACAGTACTTTTGCTGATCTATCCTCATACATTTTCCTGCTTTTGAAAAGTAAAGCGCTCATTCTGAACCGGTTTGCAACCGTGTAGAACTCCCAGATCTTCACCTGAGGAAGTGCTGGTTATCCAGCAATTTTTCACATTGATCTCCAGAGGTTCCTCTGGCAGTCCACAATTCTAAGATAGATTTCACATCTGTTTCTTCTCCCTGGATCACATCACTTATCAGAAAAAGAAGTTTTATGTTTCTTCTGCACAAATTGATTATATTATCTCATTTCTCCCTTGAAGCTTTTTATTTGTTCAAGTGAGCTTCCAACCACTGAAGTTAAGCTAATTAAGCTTTTATTTCCAGGGTATCCTCCTTCCCCTCTTCCTCATGTTTCTTTTCAGTCAAGAAACGTTTAATACCTTTTCCTCATCCTCCAGAATGTTCTCCATTCACAAACCACATCTCAAACTAAACCCCTCCTTAAAATTGCCATAAATGATGCTTTAGTCAGATGTCTGGAGGGAACTAGAAAAAGCCCGCAAAAAGATACCCATAAACAACATCCTGAAAAACAAACAAAACCCACCACCACAACTGCCCAGCCAGTGGGAAAAATCCACCCTTACTGTATCCAGTCTTTTCCATACTATATGTTGAGTTTTCAACCTTATCCAAAGCTTCTGACTGTACTAACCACCTGATCACAGCCAACCTGTGCAATGAAAACAGGAGTGAAATACAAGAAAAGTAGTAAATGTATTCTATTAATCTCTTGAAAGTCTCCCTTTCTCAAAAAGTAGTAGACCAATATTCTCTCTATCACAGACTTACAAGAGTCTTACTAGTCTCAGTAGCTTCACTATTAGCTTTGTTCATACTGTTTGTTTTCCGGTTCTGTTTTTTTTGTTGGGTTTTTTTTTGGTAGATGCCCCATTCCTGGAAGTGTCAAAGACCAGGCTGGACGTGGCTTGGAGCAACCCAGTCTAGTGGAAGATGTCCATGCCTGTGGAAAGGAGGTGGAATGAAACAAGCTTTAAGATTCCTTCCAACCCAAGTCTTTCTGTGATTCTACAACTCCCTAGAGACAGTTTTATCAAAACTACCTACCTTAAAAGTCAGGGTGCTCTTGCTTTTTCAATGGAAAACACCCTAGTTAAAATTTTGAGCAGTTACTATCTGACAAAAAAGCACTTGTCACGAAAAAGTAGTAGCAAATTCTACTTTGACATACTTCGAATAGTTCATCTTAAATCACTTTCAGGAAAAAGATTCATGTGGAGTAGAGCACTGCTGCCGTGTGCCATAAAAGAAACTGCAAGATTAGAGCAGTGTGAATACTACATTGCATACTGCTATATATTTTTTTTACAAAGACAAGGTCAAAGTTGTTTGACTATTTTAGAAATTCTTCAATAATTACTTCCTTTTTAATTTTTAGTCAGTGCTACTACACATTGTGATAAAATAAATACATTGTGATAAAATAAATCAGAGCAATTTAAATTATTAGTGCTCATTAACATTTTTTTCTCACCTCTCATAATGAGCCATGCAATGGTGTGACAAGAGCATATATCTATATATGCTCAATCTATATCTTAACTGCCAGAAATCTGAACAGTTAGCCCCAAAAGAAATGGAGAAGGGGCTTATAAGCACACCTCCAGGTACAGTCTCTGATTATGACTGAGGCAACAAGAACACAGCACAAAGAACAAAGACTTGGACTGCCTCTTTGTACACTGAGTTGCTGATTAAAATAGTTAAAAATACCAAAAACTCAGTGTTTTAATCTCCAAAACACTGAGATTATTTCTATAAAACTATTTTTTTTTCTAACGCATTTGCTGAGTACCATTAGTAGTGTTGGACAATAAATCATGAAAAACCATAGCACTGAAATGATTTAAAACAGAAATTACTCTTGATAGCAGTATATGCTTCAGTAAGGCTCCTAGTCAGAAGATCTGAGAAGCCTTACTCCTTCAGTGGGCAGGGAGAATCAATCTAGGGGCTCTAATCTCTAATCCTGAGGATTCTTGTTGACTTCACTCTTCTGCTGAGGAAGCAAAGCAGTTGAGGGACTCTATCTGCAGATATCAATCAACACAGACTATAAATAATTTGTATCTGAATTTATAAATCATTTATTTCTGAATATCTCAGATTCATTAAAACAGAATCTATCTTACCACTGGAGAAAATTTATTGAAAAAACAGGAATATAAAATACTTTCAAAAAGCATAAGCTTTTTATAGACTCTATTGCACTGAAGGAAAAAAATGCATTCTCCTTCTGAAAACAAGACTGTGTTAACTGCAATTTCTGTGAATTCAAGGTATATTAAGAGTCCTCTCATTTATATCAAGTTTCTCTCATGAGCACCCTATGTTAAAAAAAAAAAATCTTAATTTCTATGTTATGTTGTAATTTATTAAGGTGACAACAGTAAGACCTACAGCCTGAATTTATGTTGTTGCTTCCATGGTTAATGCCTGTGCCAGTGACATTTCTAAAGATGTAAAAAGCTGAATTTCTCAAAGGCAGAATCAAGGTCAAACTTACTGTTTTTTTCCTAAAGGAAATTCTTATTTATCTACGGAGTCATTCATATTTAGTTTCTTCAAATATATAATTGATGGTAAAAGTACCAGTGCAGCCGCCTTAAAAGAAATTGTTTTCCAGTAACTCATTGTGAAATGTTCCAGAAATTAAGTTACAATAAATGGATTTGTTTGAAAACACTTGGATACTCGTGCTTTAATAAGAGGAAAAACAAATATGCTATTCAGTGAAACCAAACTAGTATAAAAAGCTACCAACTCAAATACTGCCCTGCTTTAAAGAAATGCTCAGTGGCAGTTTGATGCAGAGCCTTTCTATTTTGACACAGGGCCCTGGAGAGACTGTCTACAAGCATTAGAAGACGGCCATGACACAAGCTCCATCTATCTTGTAAAACCAGAAAACACAAACCAGCTTATGCAGGTCTGGTGTGACCAACGGCATGACCCCGGTGGCTGGACTGTCATTCAGAGACGGCTGGATGGCTCTGTCAACTTTTTCAGGAACTGGGAAACATACAAGGTTAGGACAAGAGAGCCGAATAATGTTATCCACCCTCTAGAACTTACTGATAAAGTTAATTTAAAGGGTGGTTTTAGAGTCTGGCCAAGAGCCTACTTGAAAAAGAACTTGTGTGTTTACCCTTCCAGAAGAGGAAGCGTCTATAAAATAAGTTACTGCAGTTTTCTACTTAATAATACACTGAGATTTACCACTAACACAGATGCAGGATATTAACATGCTTCTCTTGCTTCCTTTACAGCAAGGATTTGGTAATATAGATGGAGAATATTGGCTTGGATTAGAAAACATTTATTGGTTAACAAATCAAGGCAACTACAAACTGCTCATAACAATGGAAGACTGGTCAGGTCGAAAAGTATTTGCTGAGTATGCCAGCTTCAGACTGGAGCCAGAGAGTGAGTACTACAAGCTGAGACTGGGACGCTACAATGGCAACGCGGGAGATTCTTTCACTTGGCACAACGGCAAACAGTTCACCACGCTAGACCGGGACCACGACGTGTATACAGGTAGGAGGCCCCTCTCAGCTGCCTTGCCATTTTTGCCTTTGCATCCCTGCCCCACCCC
>JAYDZK010000051.1:107240-127491 GCA_034509185.1 Euphonia xanthogaster
TGTGTCAACCCATACTAACACCAAAATTACAAGTTTTTACGCTAGACAAGGGTCTGTAAAATATGCTATGGAGGGTTATTTGAGACAGTAACACCCACTGATTTTCAGGCAAGAGAAAATAACAAAAAGGATTTTATCTGTAGAACCTAACTACTTAGCTGGTTCCTGAAGAAGCCTAAGTTCACTTTGTACCACAGGATATCTACATGTTAAACATACAGTTACTAAAAAAAGCCCAGAACAACCAACCAACCAACCAACGAAGTATTGTACTTTACTTGCTTGCTCTAAGATTTTTCATTTACTTCTCAGTCTGAACTGGAGCTTTCTTTTTCAGGTAACTGTGCTCATTACCAGAAAGGAGGATGGTGGTACAATGCATGTGCTCACTCAAATCTCAATGGAGTCTGGTATCGTGGAGGACACTACCGCAGTCGATACCAGGATGGTGTTTACTGGGCTGAATTCCGGGGAGGATCATATTCACTAAAGAAAGTTGTTATGATGATAAGACCTAACCCTAACACATTTCACTGAAATAACTCTTCTCTTGGTTTGCTTTGTTGTTCTAAAAATCACATAAAGCTATGATTTTATTACCTGAAATTATCTTTTCAGAAATGAGGAATGTAAGATACTGTACATTTATTGATAAGGTATGAGGCCTTGTATATTATATTTTCAAGAATCATCCCCGGAAAAAGAGCTGAAGAAAAGGAACTGTAATAACACTCAGAACACCTCTTGGTCCTATTAGAACATGCAGTTTAGATGAAAACTGTAGATAAACTTCCTGGTTTTTATTCCCTGTAAATTAAGTTTGGATGATAAAAATATTGCCACCACATTTAAGTATTTTTGTATGTTATGTATAAATATTCTCAAAATACAGGAAATATTACAAACTGTACAGCAAGAGTTTTATTATTATTATTGTTATTATAAGCAATCATTTGACACAGGAATCATATCCTTTGAACTATGTAGCTGGTATGTGTACATTAGTGTGATGATTATGTAATCTTTGTTAACTACAATGAATAAAGTTAGCACTATATAATTCTGTTTTGAGAGCAGATACTGAAACCGTTATTGTCCTGATAAATCTGGCCTTTTCAATTCACTATGTGCATTTAAATAATCTGCTCCTATAAAAGTTCACCATTAATTCAAATATTTTAGATTAAAAACATTAATTATTTCTTACCAAAATGAAGTAGCTACTTGCATATGGAAATTAATCCAGATTTATAATAGGTATTATGTGCTCTATAGCCAACATGTTATACTACACAACTGTTACGGTATTTTATACCCAACTTCAGTGATTATCTGCTGTGTAGCCTCTATAATCAGAAATGGCTGGATATAAATGAAAGGGTCTATCCAACTTTGCAGGCAAATGATGGATACCAATTTATAAGCTATTTAATAACCTTAGCCTTTAGATAAAAAATTATATAGAGAACTTATCCGTAGCAAAAAAGATATTTTAAACATATTTCACAATTATTACTGTCAAATTATTAAACAGATTTACTCAATTTATATTTAGAGGTCAGTCATACTTATGAAATACAGACTGGCGTAATTCTAATATTCTTCTGAGATCGGTTTCTATAACAGATTGTTAACACACCCATTACAAACAAACTACTACAAAAAATACAAGTTAAAGAATGCATAGAAGAGGCAGAGTGAAAGCCTCTAGAAGTTCAACATATTTTTTGGTCAGCCTGTATGACACTGAGTGTTTGTGCGTGTGTGTTTGCATACTTTTCCCTTATTACCTCATCCCATCTTTATCACAGTATGATGTATGACGTAGCATGTGCTGTATATAACTGAAAGTAGGGTTTTTAATATATTAGATTACCCCTGTAATATTGTAACCCTTAATAAAGTACCAAATGTTATTTTGACATGTTGAGATTTCATCTTGTAGTTCAGATTACTACACAATAGTCTGCCTCTGATTCAAACAAACTCTGTATGCAACCACTGTTGACATGTGTGAAGTGTTGAAATATTGCAACATAAAAAAGCAAAACAATTTTCAGCTGAAAAAAATACAGAATCTTCACACAGCTCAAGGAGGAACAACTTTTTGAGGGTTATATGAAACACCCACGTTTTTCAAACAGTATTCAAGCTTTATCTTCCATGGGGTTATCTACTGAATTCTGGAAAAGATTTGTATTTTAGATTAGAATTATTAAATGCACCTACTGGCCCTAAAGCCTGGCTGCGGTACTCTTCCAATTAGTAGCATTAAGGCTACTTCATGCTTGGCTTGAGGAAAGAACACAGAGAAGTTCAGGTATCCATTGTGTGGATCTCAAGAATGAGGCATTCCCTAGAAAAGCTATTACTGTTGCTCTTCTGTAGCTGGAGATATGGCTGGAAATACATCTTTGTAGTATACACTCAAAATAGGCTTTAAACCCATGTTCAAGCTGACAGTCTTTTGTTAAAATAATCATATTTCTTAACCTTTTTACCTAAAAGGTGAGTCGTTTACCTAGATACTGATCCATGTAATTAAAAAAGATAATGCACAGAAGTCAGTCCATGATTACCTGGAGATACCACATGTGAGAACAGACCTTATTAATTTTTTACATAAAATTTGCATAAAATAATTTTAAACACAGAGTCTGGCACATCAAAAATAATTAAACATCAGGAATTTAGAACTTATACTGTGAAGTTATTGGCAAGTACATTGGCAGAACTAGACATTCACTATGCTTTTTTTTTTTAAATACAACAGAACTCTGTTTGCACTAGGTCCACCTACTGTAGTAGATGACATTACTACAAACTGTGAAAGGCCTTAGTTTTTCCCATTTTCCTAATTATTTCCAAAGGTTTCAATTACATTACTTCATTGCTCCCCAAATGTATTACATCTTTGCCCTGCAGTCTAAAAATCCCATACCATACACTTTCCTATCATTAGCAAAAGCACATTAGGTGACTTTATACAAGAGAGAATTGCAGCCCTATGGAGATTACTAGCAACTGCAATTCTCCCGTAAACCTCCATTTCAAGCAGTGCCATAGGAAACTGACATTGCTCTTCTGAATTTTTGAAATATCTCTACCTTTTTCAGAAGAGTAAAGAAGATGCTGTCAAACTAATACATTATCTATGTATCAGGAATGAAACAGTGGGGCTCCACCTACAGCATTTAGACAAAAGGCTGTCACAAGATTGATGTAACCTGAGAAGACAACTAGTTATTCTTTTGTATACACATTTCCAAAGAATTCTTTCCTGAAACGGTTCAATTATTGTTCAAAGTTTTCATAATTACCCCCAGTTATATTCCAAGTAGAAAAGAAGCAAACAGTGCAACAAATCTATAGATTATAAGATCATACCCAACTTTGTTTGTTCTGTGACATACAGAGACAATCTAAAAGATCATCAGCAGTGAAGACAAGAAAACACTGTAGCTAGCAATTACAGCCGTGAATTTTCAAAACAGTGTGACTGCTATTAATTTCTTAAATCACACTGTGGCTAAACACTTCAAACAGTTCACAACACAGCCATGCCATTCTCTCTCCCTTTTTATAATTGAAAGACCTGTCTGAAAACAAAACAACTGTTGGATGTTTAACAGGTACTTTTAAACATAGTAAGTATTAGTCTCTCATATTATAGCCTGAGTTTGGAAACATAACAGTAGTTGTCTCCTGTATTCATCTGGTTACACAAAATGTCCAACTGCACCTCTCAGAATGCAGGGAAAGCCTTACTTTACAAGAAGAGCAACACTGCCTAGTCTTTGCCATCATCAGGGAGAGGGTTTCTCATGTATGAAACAAGATACAACAAATGCAGGAGAATTCAAAGTCTCAAGGAGACTGGCTAAAGACCAGCAGGAATTTCAGACTCAAGCCTGTAACTCAGTTGGATTAGGAAGGAAACATGCAGATTTTTTCCTTTCATTACCCAAGTCTTTTATTAGGCTTGTAACACACATGTTCATTTCAGAAATATTTTAAATCTTGTATAAAAGTGGCTTGAAGTGATTTTGTAATAACTGGGTAGTATTAAAACATTTCTTACACAAGGCTGTGAGCTAATTCTATAAACCAGAGTAATTGAAAACTTCAGTGGCAGTTTTAATTTCCCAGTACGTCCTCCAGCTCATATCAAACAATCTCAGGCTTCCACAGATGAAATAAGAACCATTCTCTCACAACAAAGTAACTTTCTTGCAGTGAGACAAGAGGCTCTACAGCACAAAACAGGATCCCCAAGAACTCTGCAAATCCTCACACCTGCTCATTCTCAATTCAGTTGTTTTATATTCAGTAGTTACTCCTAAAATCATCTATTGGTCTACTTGTTCATTTACACAGAATAAAGAAGCTGTTCTGTAAGTAATGCTGTCTTCCTTGAGAAGACATTTATTCACTGAAACAAGTTTCAATTGAATTTTCTCTTTTGATTAGCTAAATATTCATTCAAATCTAAAATTATTTACAAAGCAGTTTCAGTAACTCATACAAAGCTTTCAATACAGTTTTAAAAGTGTGGCCATTAGGAATGGTCATCAAATTTATTAAATAAGAAGTATTTTAGATAAGCAGTGCTGATTGTTTTCCACAGCAAGCTGTACTAGGACTCATGCTGCTTGACCTATTCGTAAATGATGTGAAAACAGGAATTAACAGAAACAAAAATCTGCTAATGATATTCATAACTGAGAGAAGCAAAGAGAAGGGCAAACTGATAGGAATTATGGAAGGACTTATTAGACAAACTGCTTGGACAGTAAAACAGAAGATGAAAATCTACAGACAGCGTTACATACAAGGGGAAAACAAAGAATCCTGACTTTCCATACAAAACAAGAAGTGTAAACCAGTGCAAATAAAGGCATAATCTTAGCATTGCAAACAGTTCATGCTTGCTACTCTGTGATTGCTACTAAACGCTGAGATAGCTGAATGTCAGAAATTAAGTAGAGCACAAAAAGCTTCCTGAAGTAACTGTATAAAATATAACCTGCATTTCTATCTTGAATTTTGCAGGCAGTACACTTCATGTGCATCCTCTTCCCCTAGAAAAAGGATACAGGACTGAAACACTGCCCAGGCAAGTTGTCAAGGATGCCAAGTGGCATCTGAACAAGGCATGATCGAGTAATCCAAGGACTCTTCCATTTGGAAGAGAGGTAATTGAAGATTTACTGTAAAGGCAACAGATAATGACTGAAGTCCATAATGTCAGGAGTAGCCTCAAGCTGTCTAAGGAACAAGGTAGGGTTTATCTAGCGAAGGTAAAAATTACCATGCTCAATTCAAGCAAAAGAATGTGGTACTGGAGAGAGTTGAAAAAATTCTGCCAGCAGGGTGTTGTGCATGCAAGTTCATGTGTGCTTAAAGGAAGAGTGCAAGTGTTCACAGAAGATAAATCTACTGAAGCATTAGGGGCTACCAATACAGATAGCAATTCTGGCCCAGGAAAGCTAAGCAGAATTCTTGAGCTCTTGTTATCCAGGGTCACCAATTTAAAAACATTTATTCTTTTTAACTGCAGTTTAGCATCTGACTAAATCACTAATAAAGCCAGAAAATAGTTCCTTATATTGGACTACTTTCATTAACAATAACCTTTGTGCAGAAATATTTCCAGGTGAAATACTGACCAAAAATCCAATTCATCAAATGGCTACTTGGTGCACGCCACAAAAGAAAATGAGACAATATCAAGACTGGACAGCATTTTAATTGCAGGTCTCCCTTTTAATACATTTTCACATTGAATTACACATATATTTATTCAGCACCTGAGAGAAAAACTCCTTCCAAAAGTATGTAAACATATGTATAGCCCAAAAATCTCAACCTGACCTAATTTTTCCAAATATGAAATGTAGTGAACCATTCTTCTACATAAAGGGTTCTTCAGGTGCACAACATCAGCACTCACATGTCAATGAGCTACAGATAAATAAGGTAATTGTTCACACTCACCTAAATATGGAATCATAGGAACCATTTTTAAGCTTCTGATGTACTCTCGTGTCCTTTTATAATTATCTTCCTTAGACAGTAAATAGTCTAACTTCTCAAAGGTGGTCTTGTCTTTCCGATTCAAAAGCTAGAGAGAAAATGGAGATCGTAAAATTTTCAAAGACAAATCCACACAAAACTAACAGTCAATAACTTGTTGAATTGCCCAGAGTAAAGGAGAGCATAGTCTAGTTAGGATAAAATTTATCATCATCATCCAAAGCAGCACAATGTTTGAAAACATGCTACTTGTTTAAAAAAAAGGCCATTTAGTGTAGGCCTTAAGCTATGAAAAAACATGACCACTATTTCTGACTAATTCGTCAGTGATTCTCATATCGCTAAGTAAGTTTTGAATAACCTCAGCAATATTATATTTCTAGAGAAAAAGTATGTTATAATACAGTCACCAACATTCCCATAATTTAGCAGAGTTGCTAAAAATCCTCTATACTTAGGAGTACAAACAGCAATGGAAAATGCTCTAAATAAATGCAAATTGTGCCATTTCAATAGTACCTTATTAAAAGTATGACAAAACTTTTTCAGAAAAAAGTATATGTAAAGTAAATTATTGTGATATTAAATCCATGTTTTCTATTTACTAGACTTATTGCAGAAATTAGGAATGCAAAAATCCTAGTCACAGGGAGCTGAAAAGTAAACACAAAATACACAACTGTAGCTATAAGAACACATTTTCTGTTTCATCTGTTTTAAGAAACCCCAGCAATATTTTTAAGATGGTCTTAAAAGCCAAGTGAGTTGGGATTGAGTGGAGAATTATGGCCCTGTACACTGGCTTCTTGCATGTGTCCTGACAACAGACAGCCGCTCCATAGCACATTCTTTCATACACCTTTTCCTCTGGAAAATTCCAGATCTTGTACTGCCTAGCTTTTAAGTCTAGTTGATAAGAAAGGATAGAAATAAATATACCGAAATAATTTTGCTGTTTTCTTTTCAGCAGCACTGACAATTGCTTGAGGCCCTGCCACTGCAATGTATTGTATTTTTGAACTACTGTGCCTACAAGGGCCTGGCCCCTCTTTAGGTCTAAGTCAAATTAGACACATACTTCATTTCACACATGAGCAATTCTCCCTATTTATTTCCAACTTCACTGAGATGCTCAAAACATCAGGCACTTTTTTATTAGATTATAACCTCATCCTGAGCAATTAAATCATAAAATAGTTGCAAGCATTTTAAAAGTTTGATAAACCTATCCAAGACGTAAGGTCTGAACTATAAGACTTACAAGATCTGAACAGTCAGTGTGATCCATGGTGTGTGGAATAGATTAGTTACCCAAACCTTTGTATAGTTAGACATTACATGAAGTAGAAATAACCTATAATTGTATATTCCCCTTTAACAAAATATTTAAATTTACTCTAAGTTTGGCTAAGAAATTCTACCTTCCAGACATGGAGTTTCTGAAAATAGAATTATCAATGCCTTTAATTTCTAACATAAATAAAAACTGAAATGCATCACACAATAATCACAAAATTAATGCTTGTGTATTTGTAACATGCCTTTTTCCTTCCTTTTTGGTAATGTATTAAATGATAGGCTATGTTTTGGATAAGGGGACACTGATACACGTTCTGTACAAGGGTGTTCTAAGATTACTTATCAACAGAAGTCTTCTTGAGCATACAACCAGTGGCTTCCAGAACACACAGGGAAACAGGAAATTTACAGGAAAATAGATGCAGCCAAAACTCTATTTTTCACAAAACATGTAACAGACCACTGCTTCTGCTACATTACCACTAAAACAAGAACATAAAAGCGCATTCTTCCAGAGTTTACAATAAATTTAAAATTTATAAATTCCAAAGAACCTCAGAATTCAAACAAGACAGAAGGGACAAGGGTCAAGGCAACACTTACAGCCCAAGTTTTCGTCAGCCTGAAGATAGGTGCACTCTGCAGTGCTGACACCACAGACATAAGAGAATGAAGATTGTTCAGTTCTAAAAGCTTCTAAAAAAAGGGAATAATAGCTTTTAGCACATTGGAAAGGGAAGCAGGATTAACTAATTTAAAAGTTGCATTAATAAACTATTGTTTTTTCATTAATAACATACAAAGTTTTTATTTATGACTGCAGACAAAATATTATCCCAATGCTGTCATGTGCAAGATTCTTAAGACCACTTTAAAAGTTGCTAATTTTACAAGTATACCCATCAATATAATATGCATTTCAGTTTTGAGAATACAAACAGTACTTGATTTCAGCTTGTTATTTTCTAAGGCGATTGCTTCAGGAACAGAAAATAGGGAAAAAGTATTTGATGGAATGTTCTTGAAAAAAGTCATGTAATTTTAGAAATCAAATATTTCATCAAGCAAAAACATTACACAAAGATGCTGACAACCCTCTCAGAATTAACATAACTTTTACCTTTGTAATCTGTTTTATAGGAAAAATTTACCTCACTTCAATGTATTTTGAATTTACTCTGTGTGTTGACAATTACTCAAAACACTCTGATCTCAGGCAGACAATACTTCGTAATAAAGCTGTCAAGATGATAATGCTTGCCACAACAAGCATAAACATGTAAAATAGAAAAATGAGAACTGTGTCACGTAGCTTCTTTGTAAAGCTTAATAAGAGGCTGGATTCCTCCTTGACTGATCCATTTACTCACTGCTCAGAAGCATTTAAGGAAGATCTGGGCTTTATGGAGGGAAAAGCAGGAAAAGTAAAAAAGCAAGAGAAGGAAAGAGGGCAGGGTTCCCCCTCGTGCAGGCTAAAAAAACCCCAACATCACAACTCTTATTTCTAAGAACAACCTAGGACCTCCAAGTTGAACATTCTCCTATTACTTGGACTATTTTTTTGTGCCAGTAACTTACCCAGATAAATTTTCTTCTAAAAGTACAAAACTGCTAAGTAAATTGATTGGAAATATGCACAATACAAAAATTGTTTTGTACTACATGGAAAATATTATTTTAATTACCTACACACATATGCAATTTCACACATACAAAATTTGCACTTGGGACTTTGATCCAAGTGCTGTGACTCAGGGTCACATAAAACAGAATGACTGCAGGTTGTGAAAGAGATGAATATTTTAAAATTTGTTTGTTTTAAAGTTAAGAGTAAAATGCAGCACTCAAACTCAATAAAATAACTGAGCTTTAACAGCAGTGCTTTATACCAGCAACTACATATTGCAAGCAGGAATACAAGTCTCACAATAGCTATTTTAGAAGCAAGGAATTTCTTTCCATAAAAGTTAAGTTTGAAAATGGTGGGAGACAAAAAACCAGAACCATTTACAACCACATTTGATGTTGTCAACACACAATTAGCCACCAACAACCCAAACCACTTTTAAACTTGGTAGGTAGAGGTACAAGATGAGTCACACTGAACTGTGTGTTCATCTAACCAAGTAGAAAAGAACAGTTCTCGTTCCTTTCCTTTATCTTAATCATGTAGTACAACATAATAGATGTGCTAAAACAGAATTTTTACCCTCTGCAATCCAACAAGGGCTCACAGGACTAGTGCAGAAGCAAACACAAATGAATTAAGGTTTTGAATGATAGTGTAAGAAATCTGCACTTACTTTAGCTATTTTGACAAAGTGGCTCAGTATTTCTGCCCTTATTTTTAAGGTCTGTGCTGTTAATATTTCTCGTACAACCCAAAAACTGACCTATAAAGTAAACACATACAACTTTAATTTATTACAAAAAAATGGACTTTATTAGTCTATTAGGCGAAACATCTGCAAACTCTCACAATGCTCCAGGATGAAAACAAGGTAAGGAAAGAAAAGATTTCCGATCCCATGAATTCTCATCTGTATCACTACAATTGCCCTGAAGCATTACCAGCATAAGAGGTAGAGAAGTGAGACAACACTAAGAGAACTGAATGAGCAAGCAGAACCCAGAAAAAAAGAAAAAACAATTGCTAATGTTGCACCATAGCAAAACAAATCAGGAACTAATAATTAGGAACAAGTGGTCTAGAGGAACAACATGAAAATGTGGACAAAGCAATTGAAAACAGGAGCTGTAATTTAAAAATCTTAATCCTCATTTGGAAAAAGAGGTTTTAATTCACATGAGTAGTTCTGTTTAACTTTATACTCAAAGACAACTGTCAAACAGTACCTGTTCATGACAATAATCAAATTATATACCTGGTTAAACCTCCTAGTAAAGGCAACAATATTTGGAGCGAGGGTGTGTTTTTCTTTCTTATTCCATCCACAGCTGGCTAGTTCCTAGGAAACACATTTAAAAATTGCCTTAAAAAACAGAAATGAGTTCTCCTTAACACCAATTCTAAATCACTCTTCTGTTTTTAGAACCACAAGTCTCAATTTCAATCAAAATGTTGTTCAACTTTACAAATGCACACTACTATTTTAGACACCTTCAAATGAAAAAGCAGAGTCAAAGAGAATTCTGCCTCTGAAAAGCACTTTGTAATGCTGATAAATGGAACACACTCTAGAGATCTGTACATGCCTGTGGGAGCGGCAGAAAAAGCACTTCCAGCTCCAAACACCCTCTGAATTCCCATCTCCAGCACTTAAAACTTCTGCAGATAAAAATGCCACTTTGCATCTGTCAGGACACAGATTCTCCACATGAAAAGTCCATGTCTGGTCTTATGATACTAGAAATCTTATGTTTATGTGGAAAAAAAACCTCAGACATTCTACAAGGGACAGCAAAACTTAGCTTTGTCAGAAAAGTGGAAGAGATCAGTAACCTAAGGATATTAAGTGGTTGCAAGAGGGCTAGTGAGTAACAATGGAAAATCCTGTGCATGGCAAAATCATTTGACTAAGTTTAAATTCAGACTGAATAGGAAGGTTGATAAAAGAGAGTGATTCAAAATGCCCCTGCTGATTTTTTTATACTGCTACATTTGAGAATTACACTTCATCTTTTTTTTTTTTTTTTTAATGGAGGGATGCTGGTGGTTTCCTCAATGCGCACAGTCACAGGAAACATTCCCATCAAGTGTGCAAAACCCTGAAATTTGTGGAGATTGCAATTTCAGGACTTGAAAAAAAATCTAAATAAAGTCACATAGAAATCTAAAATGCAAGCATAATTATTTCTGCTGGAGAATAAAGAATTGTTAACGAGACATCCTCTTTCTAAACTCTGCAAAGTAAAATGCAGATGTGTTTCTTAGTAATAGCTGTTGAAGAGCAGGAAAAAGCCTCAGCAAATACCACACCTAAAGGATGTTTGTGTGTTTGAGATAAGACTTAGCAACCAAAACTCTAAAATCTTAGGTATTTCCATCCATGCATAAAGTCATGTTAAAATAATAAAACCTTAAATTTCGATTAGATAATGTTAACTTAGTCTAATAACTTTTTTAATAGCAAGGGGCAGTTTCATGACAAATACACAGACTATTTCTTGCTTTAAAATCTAGTCCTACAGTGGGCAGAATTTCAGGATAGAAACAGTTACTTATTTTTGGCAAACAAACTATATTGATGATGCCAATAAAATGAAAATCAGAAAGCACAATTAACAACTAATAGTTCATGGTAACAGCTACATATTCAAAGATCTATATTCTAGCAGAAGCTGCAAATACAATAGTTTTCCTTCTGATCACTCCTCAGTGAGTTGCATCTACTTGCCAGAGTAGCACTTGAGGAAATTTCATTTCCAAAAGGCAAAATGAAACAATTACAAAGGAAAAGAACAGCAAATCAGTTGTTTTGGGATTTTTTTTTTTTTGCTATAAAATTCTATGGCACAGGTTTCATAGCAACTAAAGTAAATGCAAAATTTGCTTTAAAAATGAACATCTATAGTTTTGTATTTTGTTTTTTAGTTCATTTTTCTCCTCAGAGTATGACACTAACTCTGCTTTTGGCAAAGGTAGTTAGAATAAAAAACCCCCTCTGTTTTGTTCTGATATTTGTCTAAAGAAAACCTCCTCATAGAAAAGTATCTATGTATCAATTTGTACATATTGAAAATTTTTTGCTAGGAGATTTTTCTATGGGCATTGCTAATTTCTTATTGTATTATTTGTTTGCCATTTTCTTCCCCACAGGAAAGAAAATTCTTCCCAACTGCCTGGAGCACACACGTAATTTCAGAAGCATGAAAGCATTTTCAGCTATAAAACTGTCTTGATGTTCTTGGGGGAAAAAAAAGGAATTATCAGACAGGAAGGATAGACAACAGATAGACAAATTTTTTATTTCCTTCCTATATTTTCTCAAAATAGAAGTCTGCTAATCTCTCTGAACTATTGTAATAAATGATGACTTGTTTTGTAAGTGACCTAATTAGGTGGCTGGAGCTTCCACTAAAAACCTTCTAAACTTGACTGCCCCTACTGATGATGTCAGAAATTCAGCTCTGCTGACATTATGGGGGAGCATGGGCTGCCCTTCATATAACCATAGTCCAACCTTAGGACAAGAAGACAAGAAGCCACAATGAATACATGTTCTTATAGTCAAAACACCTGAAGCAGGAGTCACGTGATTCTTGTACCTTTTGCAGTAAATAAAAAATTTACTGTATTTTTGCGCAAATTTGTCATATTCTGACAACTACTTTTATTCTTCATTTCTCAAGTTCTTACTATTGATTTTCAAATGTCTTTGTTAACTTTTGACTGCTTTTCCTCAACAGGCCTCAGGTTCCCTTATGTGTCTTTCTTAAAAGACTAAAATCTTAAAAGACGATAATACACTAACTTTTAAGGGTTTGGGCTGATTTAATCCCAGCATTTATTATTCTGAATCTTAAAAATTGTACAAATTAAGAAGCTTATAAAGCAGTTGATGCAGTCTAAAATTGAGATTATGGCCAGAGGTGAGAGTCAAAAGTCTGAAATCAGATAAGAATTGAAAAACAGCAGCAGAAGGGAGAATAGAGAATTTTTACATTTGATAAACTTATCTTGAAGAAACACTCCACTCAAAGCAAGACAAGAAGACTTCCAGAAAAGCATAGTTATCCCCTTTGGCAACACATGACAAACCAAAGCAACTCATGCTGGATTACAGATTCACAGTACTAACAGGGAATACACCTAGAAAAACATTAGTGCAGTGCAAGAAGGTGAGCATTTTTGAACAAAAAAAAAGCATTCTTTAAATCGTCACATTTCCTCAGGCACTGAATTCCAAAGATGTAAGCAAGTGGTTTAAGAAAACCTACCTCAGGCTGTATAGCTTTAAATACTGGCATATCCATCAATGTTATCTGGCTCTGAAATGAAGACAGAATTTTACATCATGTAATAAGAAGAGCTAACAATGACGTATTTCTATTTGCCCTTCAGTAACTACAAACCATACACATATTTCTCACTAACCAGAACTAACCTATGCCATGGTCTCTTAAAGACTTAAAAAACGCAAATTACTTTATACAGTAAAACAAATAGGCTGTGTCAGGTTAGTACTAAATGATTAATACCCAAGACAGGATTATTTGATTGAAGTTGATAAAATCAGAAATTTGTCTTCAAAAACGCTGGAGGTTTATTTAAAAGTTGGGGGTTTTTAAGAAAAAATATTTCATCTATTTTTTAGTACTCTGCAACCCTGAGTATTATACAAGCTTAAATGCAAAAATAACATTTATACTTACAGCAAACTCCTCAGGAGTCACTTTCAACACATCAAATACAACTGCATCGTAGCTTTTATTGGCATAATCTGAACTTCGCCCTTCCAGGGAATCTGAGCTGCTACTGCCCTAAAAAAAAAAAATAAAATAGTAGGCTTATCTGCAGAAAGATTAATTTAATCTCAAAATGACTAACTCCATTTTGATGGTATATTACATTGCTATGAACTCACCAATAATACATGGCTGCTCTAAGTTACAGAGTAACAGGTCAAAAGTGCTACTTAAAATGAAAAAAAAAGAGTAATCATGAACAACAACAATAAAAAAACATGGCTGTGAACACAAAAAACCATGGAGTGTTCTGTAATTACGCTCTTGCCATGTTAGCACTTTTTCTTACAAATGGTGTGGTATGAGACTAGTAGTGGAAAGGGCTTCTGTGAAAGCTGAAACAAGCCCAAATTTCCATTTTGATGCAGGAGCTAATAAAACCCAACAAACTGTACCTCTGGAGTGGCGGAGGTGACCATCACACTGGCCATGAGGTCATTCCTTTTATACATGCTCTCCACAAGGTGCAGGAAGTTTCAGCTCAGCCAACACTGGTTGAAAACAGAAAACAGAAATTCCTGCAAAGCAAATTATTTGTGGAATAAATCAAATTTATTAAAAAACCCAAAATGCACACAGGATATAACCCAGCAATACAAGATATTTCGTTTTTCCTACTCAGAGCAAAGGAAACAAGATTTATCTTAGGAGATAGATGCTCTTTTCTTTTCCAGGTACCACCTGTGAAGGAGTACAACTGAACATTGCTAAAGCCACGCCAAGTCCCTACCCTTACCTCCAACTCAACTCCAGAAATGTAGGGGGAAAAAAGTGTATTATTTGTCATTCATGTTGAATTAAGTTTTATATAAAAGTCCCTCCAAGGCAGGACAAAGTCTCAGAAACTGCAGGCTACCACAAACTGCTTACAGAACTAGCAAGTCAGCTCAAGCTTTGATTCTGTTTAACTGAGCAAACAGCAAGGTTGTGTTGTCATTCTCCACAGCGCACATGGATAAGCCCATGGAAGGCATTGCCACTGATTCCTGTAAATGGACTCTTTCAGCAAAATCTGTAGTTGCTCATATGTGCAGCAAGGGATACTGCCACATCTTCCTCTGCGTCCTCGCATTCCCTCCCACAATACTGATCACACCAACAGAAAAATTCTGAAAAAACAAAACAGTTAAGAATAAAAATATCCTCTTATTTTACTCTCTTTTGAAAGATGAAGTTTTCACTTGTCATTCCTACAACGACACCAGGATCTCGCATGAAACAAGTCACTAATTTTGCTTCAAATAATGCCAAAATCTTCTCTGCTAAACAAGGCAACAGTTAATTTCTTTTATATTTTCTCCTGATAAGGTTAACTCATTTTGAGCACTAACAGGCTGCTAAGTATTTCTAGGTCTGGAGTTGCTCTTCTTAACAGTCCTTACAATCCTGAAGTGGAAAGTGATTCTGTAGATGTAAATACCACCACAGTATCTAAATCAATGCACTGCTTGTTCTCCATATCTAGATGTTTACATATCTTTTCCCCCCCTCTCATTAGGTTTCATTTAGGTCAGTATCATAACTTTATTTAAAACAAACAAACAAAAAAGTAAATTCAAAAGGATTTCAAATGCTTTTGAGCTTGCACAATTTAGAACCGGTTTTTCATTGCAGTGACAGAGCAAACCATCCTGGAAGGATTTGGAGGAGAATTTCTTTACTTCTTTCAAAGCAGCAGCTGCTAAGCGCTACCTGTATACTTGCTAACTTAGAGAAACACAAACCAGAAGCACTAAGCAACATCGATGCAAGACCATTTAATTCCTGACAGCATCCTTTGCCAAAAGTACAAACACCATGTGTCTTCATTTGTGCCCCATCCAGTAAGTATCACCTCTCAAACCCCATTTCCCATCCCCTCACATATGATTCCTGCCAAGTGGAGGGGAAAAGGACCATATCTCCTAGACTAATTACAGAAACCACCCATGTAAACCCCACTTCCTTCAGAAAAGAACTAGCTGAGCCCTTTTATGATATCCACTTCATGAAGAAACACAGATATGAGACCAGACAGTTGAGCTGTGTTAATAGTCATAATGCTTTATATGAAAAACATCTTAATTTCAGAAAGTCCTTTTGAAGTAATTAAAGAATAAACCATGGTGGACATTTGGACAACATGAGAAATTCTAGAGTATTTGAAAGCCTGGATTTAAATAATTGCCTACTAACAGTTTATTAAGAACAAAGCAATTAAGCTATAGAAGAAATGTAGCTTATGTAGTCATAGAAATGTGATGGCTTTTTAAAGATCTTCCAAAGCAAACACTTGTGTATTTTCAGTATCCATTTCACTAGGAAGTCTCTAATATATTTCACAGTGCTTTAGGCAACAGTACCACCTATAGATAAAATACACTATGAACAATTTAGCAGTTTCATGCACATCCTTTTCTGAGAAACTTCTTACTATATTTAATGATGAATAATGAAAATGGAACAGAAATAAAATGGGGCTGTGGATTAATTCAGCTGACCATAAACTGAGATCACTCAAGTAAATAACTATTCCTCAATAACATGCATTGTCCCTGAGTAAATAGGCTGAAAAAAACTGAATCCTGCATCATTTCCCAATAGCTGCCAATGGATTAAGTCTAATTCCGGAAAAAGTATATTCAAAGTTGACTTCCCTTTCTAAAATTCTCTCAACTCTCCTACTTCCACCCCTCCAGTGCATGTACTCAAATGAGTTCAACTGTGAGCAGAGAAGCAGCTGCTGTGATGAGTTCAAGAAACAACTTCAGAATCCAAGTCCTAAACTCTTGGGTTTTATGAATACACAACTGATTTGAATTATATCCAACAGTACATTAAAAACAACACCTAATGTGCAGGTCATGCATTTATGACATGCTTTAGTTGATTTGTCACATGTTACGCTAGACTGCCATTGGTCCCTTTGTTGTCACTAAGCTGCCCTACAACAATTAAAATTCCAGCTTTTCAAAGTAACTGTCATAGGGCAACCTGGATACAAAGACATGTGGCAGTCACTACACCAAAAAGGTAAGCTAACATTCTACAAGTGGAATAAAAATAAGGTTGTCTTATTTTTCAAAATTATAATGAATGCAATGTCTCAGTTTTCTAGTTTAAGAGCTGTATGCAAAATTTCATAACAAAAGGCTGTCAAAAGTTATTTCAAATCTCACACAATCCTCAGTTGCTAAAACCACGAAAGAGTAGGAAGCTGACAATGCTGGCATGAATGTCCAATGCTATTCTGCTGATTACGCCCCACATCTTTACTATATCCACTGACTACTGAGCTCACTCTAATGACCATTTATTATATTTGCAAATTTAGTCTTAAATGTTTTCTTCTCTCCATTCTTCAATCTGCACCATTAGTTACTGCATCAGGAAGTAAAGTAATAGAACGATCAAAATTACTTGTATAAGCCCAAAAAGTACAATAAAGTGAATTCTACTAAATAAACATAGTAGACAGATCTCCACCTGGCTACATAAACAAATTAAGACAAGAAATACAGTACAGGTTTCTAATTATTAGAAACCATTTGAACAACTTTGCATAGACTGGAATTTTATCTATGTCTGGAAATCTTTAAGGTTCCATATCAAGACAGAACTGCAGCACTCTCTTTAGCAGAAGTCTTCCTTCAAAAGTCATTACCCTTCAAGCAAGTCTGCGAACTTGAATATCTTAGAAGACCAAGATATATGTTTAGGGAAGTTTTACTTTAAGGGAATCTTCATGAAAGGAAAAAAATCTTCAGTTACAGGAAAAGAAACATATATCTGCAAATTATAGTAAAATACTACTACAACTCAAGGTGTCTAAACAAAAGGGAATTGACAGACACTTCTGTAATCTCTGGTTACCAAATATAGGTAAACATGTGAAATACCTGAAACTTTAAATGCAATTGCATACTTACGGTGGAATAAGGCAGCTGTGCTCTCAACCCATTTTGCTGCACACCTCCATTAGTTCTTTTCTGGGTCTAGCTCTGGTTTTTCAGCAGTTTTATCTCTTGTTTAAAAGCATAACATTCCTGTAAATACCAGGAAACAGGATTACAGTGACATTTATTTTACAACTCAGTTCTTCTCAAATTGTGCACTCCCCACCTGAAACATGTCCTCTGGTATTTTTTATTCTTACCTCTCCCTCACAACTTTCATTGTTAGTTCCCTATTCTAGTTTCATTGGTATTTGACAAATTCCCAAACTCAAAAGAAATACATATACATCACAGAGAGAAGAGCAATGTATTATAAGTTTCATAGCTAAATATACTCCAAATATGTTCTTGTAACTCCCCCTCACTCTGTCAATCAACACAAGGTCCAAGCCAACACACATTATTTATTGTATTATTTATTGGTTTGTCACTTCTCACTTCTTTCAAGGTGCTTTATGAATTGTAAATGCTACTAACCCTCACACCATTTTCTTCAAGGCTTAACTAAACAAAGCAAAATGGACACAAATCCAAATACAGTAATTATTTTATCTCTGTATCAGCAAATAAAGCCATGGCTCTTCCAACAAACATGACCAGCTACAAACCTGAGAAAAATATTGCTTAGGTAACATTGCTCTTTTTGGTGATATTTACATTAGGCATAGCCCTCCCCTTTTCTCCTCTTTTGCCTTATACCAACTTTTATAAAACCTAATGTTTAATAAAATTACACATAAATTACACACCAAATGAGAAGAAAATCTCAAAGACAGCTTCTCTTCTATAGACTGACATGAAAATCTCATTAAAGCCCATGTTGCTTTGATAAACGTAAAAATCACTGCAGGTCACTTGGTGTTACTGCGCCTCTACTACCGTTTTTATTTTCGTTCTATCACTAGGGAACCTCCCCCTTAAAAAAGTCTGTCTTCTAGATTATAGCTATACATAATTCCTACTGGCATCAAAGCAAACTATCTTTTGCTAGAAAAGCAGTATTCTTTTGACACACCCAAAACTCATCCAGTAGGCACTCCTTGCATGAGCAAATGATCCTAGTTCATAGAATAATCCAAATGACAAGTTAAAAATGGGTTAGCATCCATTCAAGTATGTCAATCAAATTACAGACATGATGCCTGTTGTCTGCCCTGCATCACACGGCACTTTAGTAAAGGGCAAACCTTGTCATTACTATGCACATGAACTTCTAGACGTCTTCACCAGAATAAGGCAAATAAATAGAAAATGAATAAAATAACTTGGTTTGAAAGTGTTTTGTACTTATTTTTCTTCAGACTGGTGCTGCATCATGCAGGATGGGAAACATACAGAAAACAAACAAAAAAATGTGTGTAGTTCTGCACTTTACAACAGCTTCCTCTCCTTCTCAGACATGAAGAACTACCAGGCATGGCATGAATGGTCAACAAGAGAAAAAATATCTGACTATCAAAGCTAGACATAGAAGACGAATTGCAACATTCATAGATAAGATTTCTGAGGCAAGGAATATTCTTCTGTATTTCAGAGACACCAACACATTTCAATTTTTTCAATAATTAGTATGACAAGAATACATATGCTCCATTTAGTTGGGCTCAGAACAGCAAATCACAGATAAAAGGCATGATGTACTTCTACAACCAATAATTTCAACAGCCATTCCTCCATCCACTACATGCCAAAGCCCCAGGCTGACATAAACCTGCAGAAAAAAACTATCTGAAGTTATTTGAAAACAGATCGCAGTAAAGGCTCTTAACAAGACCTGCACGGTTTCATCGACGTGATATGCAAATAGTTTTCAAATGTATTCCTAAAGACACAGGAGGACGTGGCCAACCCTAGGTGGTTTCCACCTGTTCTTCCCAGACCCCACATCCGTACCAAAGCTGCTCCCACGGTCCGCCCGGATTCGCGCCGCGCAGCACCGACTGCACGTGCCCGCCCCTCCTCACCGCACCGGGCCAGCCCCGGAGCCCCGAGGGCGGGCAGGGCCGGGGGACCGCCAACCCCGCGCAGGAGCGACATCGCCCGGCGGGGAGGGGCCCAGGACCCTTTCCGAGAGAGGCCGCGGGGCTGGTGGGGCGCTCGCAGAGCGGGGAAGCGCCGCCCGGCCCCGCCATCGCCCGGCGCCCACCCCGCCTCCCGCACACCTGCCGCACCCCGCGCAGGAGGTGCCCGGACCCACCACAGCGGGCGGCGATGCGGCAGCGCCCCGCACCAACCCCGGGGAGCCGGGAGCCGCGGGCCTCCCGCTAGCGGCGCCTCCGGAGGGCGAGCGCCCGTCTGGGCCTGTCGCCGCAGAGCTCCGCCCGCAACACACGCCCGGAGCGGGGACGGCAGAAGGCGGAGGGACGAGGGGCTGTGACGGCCTGTCCCACCTTTTCTGCCGGGCACGCGGGGCTTGTCCGCAGCTCACCTGTTCGGGACTTGATGCCCCCAGCAACGCCCACGAGCTCTCTCGGTGAGAGGGAGGCGCCCTCAGGCCGCCGGGGACGAGGCCCGGCCCGGCTGGGGACCGCGGGGCGGGGCCGGAGCGTGCG
>JAYDZK010000051.1:127683-140021 GCA_034509185.1 Euphonia xanthogaster
GAGGGCGGCCGGAGCCCGCGGCGAGGGGCGAGGGGCGAGGGCTGAGGGCCGAGGGCCGAGGGGCGAGCCCGCGGCGAGGGGCAGGGCTCTTCCGAACAGCCCGAGCGTCCCTCCCGCTCTCGGCCCGGCCCCGAACAGCGGGTCTGGTCGCTCCCGGAGAAGAGTCAGTGGAGTGCCGGTCGTTCGCGTCCCCTCGCCGCAGCATGGGCTGTGCCTCTCACTTCCCGGTGCATCGACGAACCTCTCGGAACCTCCAAACTAAAACCTGGGTCAGGTTCAGGTCCGGGTGATGATGCTGCGGGTCAGTGACCGTGCGTGTTCTTCCAAGGCAATCAAATAGAGCTTTGTGGGCTTCTTGGTGATTGAGAGTCGTACTTGAAGCAACGAGGCAAAAAGATCGTGCACCTTTCTCTGATTCACAGCTTCTCTAAAAGCAGCGCTCAGGCACTGTGTGTGTAGGCATCGCTACAGGAAAACATTGGCTCTGTGGACTGGTAAGTACCCGCAGGATTCCACTCAGCCCATCGGACTGGCCTGCAGGTTTGCATGTTATAGAACAAAAGCCTAGTGAGGGTATGCAGAAGAAGCTTTGAGATACTGCATGATGCCCCGAATACATTTATAAGGTGTCTTTCCAATTTCCTGGTTACCAAAGGTTTTCAGTACCTATCAAACTCAGAGCAGTTTAAACATCTTCAGATGTCACAACTAAATGTGTATGAGTGTGCTTTTCAAAGCAGAAAACTTCAATTTGAGAATAAATTGTAAAAATAACTTTAAACATAGATTTGAGATCTGTTACAAGTCCTGATGCTCACAACACCAATAACTATATCAAAGCCAAAGGCACTACACAGAAGGTATTCTCCCTACACTTCCCCCCCCCTCAGAAAGGCTAAATAAAATTAATTTCATATGAATCTCCAATCATTTAATTATTACTTGAGTTTTTCCTATTGGTGTACTGCCAAGCAACACACTTTCCTCTAATACGTATAGCATCAGTTCCCACTAGAGCAAAAGTACAGAATTCTCTGGCAAAATGTTTTCTTCTCTGTCCTGTATCACTGTGCCAGGACATTAAAACAGCAATCCATGTGCTACAGTCTTTGAAAAAATATACATTAGTTACTGGTATTTTTACAGGAATTTGGAAAAAACTATGTGAGAACCAGTTAACTTCTTATCCAAAAGGTTATGAGATTCTGACAGAGTTACCAAACTGATGCTTAAAGTACTATAAAATGGTGGTGTTCAATGCCCAGGTAGGTCTCATGCAGCACAGCACGACAGCCTCTGAAATCCTGAGTATAAAGACTGCTCTGCTAACAGTGGAATCACCCAGCACCTGCTCCTCTTGAACGGGATCATAATGAGGACTGGAAACTTTTTTTTGTTCCCATTTTAGGCTTCTGCTATGTACAGTGCCTTAAATGACCTCTACATAATATATTTTTAAAAATAAGTCAGCACCCTCTGGTGGAAAAGAATGCATAGACAAGGAATGTTACTTTAGACAATGCCATCAGCCATATAATTTCCCTACATTTAAATTAAATGTTTCTGTCTATAATTCAACTGAGTTTTGACATAATATTAAATTTAAATTTTTCTTAAAACCATGCACAATACAAATGTACTATGCTATTTCATATAGCTCATGAAATGTAGCATCCATAGGATTTGGCTTCATTTTCTCTGCATGATTATTGCTGGAAGAGTATAAATTCCATATGCCATATTCATTGGCTATTCTACCTTTCCCTCAACCTGTTTTCAAGAAGTCTTCATTACGAAAAGTTAAGCAATGGGGCCTGTGTCTGCATGTACACAAAGATCAGGTGAACAGAACTGGGTCTTTTTAACCTAAACCAAGTTTTATCCTTAGCCATCTTAACAAAACTTTTTCACAAAATCTTTGTCTTCTCCTTTCTGCTTTGCTGAAAGTGGTATTTCGTAGCACTTTTTAAGCAAGTATCCAATCCCTCGGTCTGTTCTTCCCTTGATGCTGAATTCAGGTGTGCCAGCTATGATGAGAGAAATTCAGGTATTTCAGAGCACTCATAGAATCAGAATGATTTGTGTTGGAAGGGACTTAAAAGCTCATCTCATTCCACCTCCCTGCCATGGGCAGAGACACCTTCCACTGGACCAGGCTGCTCTAAGCCTGGTCCAACCTGGCCTTGGACACTACAGGGATGGGACAGCCCCAGCTGCTCTGGGCACCCTGTGCCAGAGCCTCGCCACCCTCTCAGGGAACAATTCCTTCCCAATATCCCATCTAACCCTGCCCTCTGGCAGCAGGAAGCACTCCAGGCCCTTGTCAAAAGTCCCTCTCCAGCTCTCCTGGAGCCCTTTTAGGTGCTGGAAGGGGCTCTGAGGTCTCCCCCGACCCTTCTCTTCTCCAGATGAGCACCCCCAGCTCTCCCAGCCTGGCTCCATAGCAGATGCTCCAGACACCTGATCATCTCAGTGGCCTGGATACCAGTGCAACAGTATGTTTATCCCACTCCTAACAGTCAGGTCTTGTTTACCCCATTCTGCATTACTTGAAGTTTCAGACCTTATAAGAAGGGTATTTGAAAGGAGGTTTTGCTGGAATAGGTACTCTGACACCAACAGGGACTCAGGCACTAACCCACGCAGCTCCAGTTCCTCCAAATCCCACTGCCAGTCAAGATAGCCACAGCCTACAGCTGCACTGGGGCTGCTCCTGTTAAATTCAACATCGCGGGTGAGGAGTGTACCTACACTTGCTAGGAGCAGCATCACCCCTACTGATATATGCGGCAGAACATAAAACATAAATGCTGCTGGAGGAATGAAGCAGGGTGTCCCTCCTCAACAGACTGGCCTTGGAATGGCATGGATGGACTGCCACCACCTGGCTGGGTTTTTTGTTTTGCTCTGAAAGATGGATGAGGTTTTGGAATACGCAACTCAAATGATTATCTGTTCAGAATGAAGCAATTAATGCTGGCAAAACAGAGAAACTTCAAGAGTAGTTGTCTCTAAAGTCTTTCGATTTCTAGTTGGTAGATCAGTATTAAAATGCTTCTTGTAACAGTTCAGTAATAGCATCTAAAATGCAAACTCCTCAGTAATTAAATATCTAAATGTAGACACTGACACCACAGATTTGCTCTAGAAGCATTTTAATTTACAAACAGCAATTCCGATTGACTTTATACCATAAAAAAGGCAATTTACAAGCAAGAAACAAATTCATCAGAACAAAATAAAGCAGCACAGAAATATTCATGTCACAAATCTAAAAACAAAGTGAATACAAGAGTAAAATATCATCTGAATAAATATTTTAAAGTTCATGCTGTAAAATAATCCTTAATGGCAAGTTACTAATTCTTACAGCATCAGCTTAGCTAGCTTCATTTACTTCATGTGGCGATGAAGTGCGGAGGTGTGAGGTTCCCGGTTTATATTGCAAGATAATGACACCAAGTCAAGTCATTCAAACTGTTCAATTATTTATCTTGAAAAATAACCATACAAATAAAATTTATTTAAAAATACAAATTTTCAGTCAGAAACAAATACTGTTAAAATCGTGCAAGAGCTCTACCTCTAACCAGATCTACAACCAGAGGTTCTCAGGCTGAGTTCAAAGGCTGAATCCCTGGCCTGTGGGAATGGGAGTCAGCAGTTCTGTATCTGCCATAGCAGGAGTGAGCTACAGGAGCAGGAAGCAAACCTGCTCAGTCAGTGATATGTGGCTTCACGTCCCCTGAAGAAATACAGGAACACATGTCCCAGGCTTACTTATTCGTTTAGGTTTTTTTTTTGTTTTTTTTTAAATGTAAACTTGTGTAACTTAAGTTAATGCTGCCACAGGGATGTGCAAGTAGTATTAAATCTACAATATTAAATACAAGTATTCTGGCACTTGATAAAATATATGTAAAATGCACACAGATTACAAAGTTTGAACATTTTGAATGACTTTACTAAACTTCCAATTTGATCACTGAGTATTATGAAATTTACAATTCATGAAATAAAGAGATTCATATAAAGAATTTACATAATTCCCCAAATACTTTCAAATATAAAATTTAATAAATAACCCTGACCAGTCAAAAAGCACCATTCAAGGGTAAAATTCCCTTGGAAAATAGATTAGGTGTTGCATATTTGAGTCCCTTTCAATGGTTTCATGTAAAACCTGTTTAGAAAAATGACAATAAAAGAATCACAGTAAACTAATACAAAAATTAAAATTATATATATATATATATATATTTAAAGGTAAAGCTTATTCAATTTTTTCCCAGCCCTTGATTTTATTCCTGCTGTTCTTCCCATAATTCAGCCTAAACATATTAAGAGGCCTCATTGTTATGTCTAGAGTAAACCAAAGGCTTCAGCATAAAATATGAATTTATGCTGGGGAAGACTGCATTAAAACTCTCAATTTAGGCCTACAGTCTACCCTGCTGACAGTGAACTGACAGTATCCTTTATGCTACAGAAAGATTTCACACCCAAAAAGCAGAGCCAATCATGAGGCCTTAGTGACCAAACTGAACTTTAACACACTTGTAAGTATTTACAAAGCTATTTTCTAAACGTATTTACAAGTTTAAAAGAAGCAATATGGAAGATAACTGATAAAGAAAACTAAAATAATAGTTTTAAACCAGAAACATTAGCAAAGGTATAAAATCCTTTATTTTCACAGTTTGTCAGAATAGGTTAAGCATCTAGAGGAAAGGACACTGTCAGTGTTTTCACATTTGTCTAGAATTAAAAAGGTAGATTAAGAAGAGACTCAATTATGAACCAGCCTGTGTAATTTCATTACTTATTTTGCTGTCAATCAAATGTTTCTTCACATATTCTATTGACTTCTGCATTTATTGTAAATGAAATGTGTAGCAGCCCTGTGCTGAGAACTGCACAGACACAAGACACTGTACAGTGTTTGCACCCTTTGCCCGGTGGTCAGGCCTCGTGTCCGTGGCAGTGCTGATCCTGGCAGCCCGCTGTGTGCCAAGGCACAGCGGCACTGCTGCTGCCGGGGTGACGCTGGTGCCCGGCAGAGCTGCGCACGGGGCGCGCCCGGAGCGCTGCCGGGCCGCAGAGCTGGACTATGGCTTGGAGGCACGAACGCTGCCCGCGCGGGGAGGGACTTGCACGCTGCTGAATCACGCCTTGTAGAAAAATGGATCGTTTCCTGCCCCTAACAGTCTGTTACAATGTTTTGAACCTGAACCTGTACAATCAACATGATGTTGTTTTCTTGTTTGTTTTTGTCTGAGACAATTTTGGATAAGTCACTCTTTGGTAAACTCAAACCTTTTTAATACATTTACAAATACAAAGAACTAGATTTAAATAATGCTAAGATTGTGACACAGAGAAATTCAAGAAATATAAATTTGTACCCATATCCTGCTATCCTCAAGTCATCCTTCCAGGGAAAAAGTCACACCAAAGGCACCACAGCACAGGTTCAAGATAAAGGGTTAAGAATAACTGTACATTTCTTGGATTTTGCATGTCTCAAACTTAATTCACCAAAACACACTTTTTGCATTTAATTACTTAAAACAAACACTCAAGGAAAAAAAACTGTAACAGAAACACCATGTTTTTAGGTGAGAGTACCTGCCTTTAGACACTGACTATCCCTTCCCTTACTGGAAACAAAATTTCTGTTGTTGCTTCAAGGAGAGAAACATCTCCCCACCCCCTGCCTCTTAATTTAGGCAGTTTTAGGACAAAAAGGCAAATGATGTACTTAATTTAACTGAAACAACTCCAATGGAGCAGGTGGGGGTTATACTGTAAATCCATGTTTGAGAGATTAATTCTTATTGCAGAGTGTCACAATATGAGGAACTAGTGTATTTAATAAAGCCGCTGCACAAATATGCCCCAGCTTCAGAAAGCCCAAAAAGTTTTACAAGATAGGAAACCTACCTTTTTCTTTCCAATAATTCAGAAATGCACTTTTATTTTCTAATTTTTGGGAGTTAAACAGCACGTTCACAAATGGATTTTCAGTATCAGCTAAACAAACATAAGACCCAATAATATAAAACCTGTACTCTAAAGAAGGATGTGATTAGTTTAATAATTAATTCTGTTCATCAGGTAGAATGGTTAACAGTAGTGTTTGCCAGCCTATGCTTTTGAGGTCTTTTAAGCCATTGTTTTTTTGTGGTATGGGATTGGTTTTTTCTTTTTTTTTTTTTTTTCCTTTTTCTTTTTCTCTTTTTTTTTTTTTTTTTCCCGTTTGGTTGGAATCTTGGGGGAGTTGGTTTGCGTAGGGGGGCTTTTGTTTGTCTGTTTTTCGGGATTTTTTTTTCCTTGACCATTATGTTTCACATGTTATATATTATACCGACCTAAATTATGAAATTAGCACCATATTAAAAACACATATTTGGTGAAACAAAAAAGATTTAGAGTATTTTTAAAGTTGTTGGTAGCTCCTTTATAGAGGAAAAAAAACACTGAAAAAACAAAGAAGCCATAGCAATACTGGCTTCTGTAGTACTCACACATGAAATAACATATTGCTCAAAATTCCCATAAAGTATTTGTTTTTCTATACAAAAAAAGTACAAATTCCAAGTGCTGGCATATCACTCGGAGTTTTAAGTAGGAAGCCAACGTGCACCTGAAAACAGCTCTCTGTGAAGAGACCTATTAAAATACTGCTCGGAAATACTGTGGTTTAAACTACATCTCTCTCATGTTTTAACCAACCATGAAGAGTGATGAAGTTAAGTTTAATTACCTGGTATGGTTCTACAGTACAAAATGAAGGTAGATTCTGAGGCCAGTAAAAACACATTTTAGACCACAATGCTACTTTTAGGTTTGCTAATATTTTTTTAATATATAGATATATATATATATGTGTATATCTATATATATATAGATATATCTATCTCTATATATATAAAAAGGTCAGCACCACAGGTTGTCCAGCTTGCATTCTAGACAACTAACAAAACCTTTTAACAATTTAACCATACTTTAATAGATTTATGGCATTTGGTTTATATATGTTATAAAGCAAAGCTATTAAAACAAGGTAATTAACTTTGCTCGCTTTTGCACACAAAGTAATGGTTTAATAAAATGAAAACCAAACAACATTTGTTTAAAACCAAAACCATCCTCCCAAAGTCTGAAGTTCTAAACCCTAAGCAGAGAGGAGTCCTAATGCTTGATAGAGTGGCATATGGTATCAGCCTTGACACAAAACAGGGAAAGTGAAAGCATTTTATATATATAAAGCAAATTTATATATATAAACAGTCTCACTACCAAAACCAGTTACTAAGAGTGAACAGATTTCATTGTGACAGGAGAGGAATCAAAGCTGTAATATTCTCTCTCCCAACTGCTGTGTAACTCATTACCAGCAACAGGATTTAAGAAATAAAGGAAATTACAGCTTCTTTGAGCATTCAGCAGAGCTGCCAATCTTATTCTAATATCTTTCTCCACTGGCATTCGTGTTTCATCAGATCAATCAGCAGGGACACTTCACCAGACTCTTCCTAGCCTTTCCCCAGTACACTGTCTTTATATTCTGATCGTCTTCAAATATAAAAAAACAAACCCCAAACAATTCAGCCTCCTTCAAAAACAAAGAATACTTCTGAAGTCTTCTCCAGAAACCATTTATAACTGATTTCCAGAAGGTCAGGAAAATGAAAAGGCTGTTACACTTGTACTGAAGATTACTAAATGAATAAAATACTTTAAAAATACATTAGTAATGTGCTTGTCTGTGTTTCACTTAGATGCAAGATTTTAATCAGATGTGTTAGACATTGCATGAATTTCCATACTAGAATCCATGGCTTCAGAAGCTGAAGCATCATTATCTACTTTCTGTTCCACAAACGCTTCTGTTCTGTCTGGAGACTCAACCCTGTTTCTCACTTCTGTAACCCCTGGGTGATTTTTTCGCAAGTGTTGGTTTAATGTTCCCTGGAAAGGAAAACATTTTCCACAGATCTCACAGCGAAAGGGTTTGTCATCTGTGTGACCACGAATATGATACTCAAGTTGGTCCTTACGGGTATATTTCTTTCCACAAAACTTGCACACAAAAGGAGTTATTCCCATGTGCAATCGCATGTGTCGATCAAGGCTCCCTTTCTGGTTGAAAGACTTGCCACAGTAAATACAAATTAGCCTCTCATTGTATGGATACCAATGACCTCTTGCATTTCTTTCCCGTGGACTATTTTCATATCCTGGATTACTCACCATGGATTCACTGTCAGCCCCTTGCACCAAGCCCTGGACATCACTATGCAAGTGACCTGTAGGTACTCGTTTTTGGCGTGCACGACCCCCTCTGAAACAGCTCAGCATTGACCTTGAAGGACTTGTATTGCTCATGCTTCCAAAGGTCTCTGACACACCTGTCGCCTGTGATGATGCATGAGTAAATGAATAAACATGTTGTAAGACAGACCCATAGGAACCAACGTTTACTGCCACCACCTGCTCTCCATCCACCATTTCAGTGTGATATCCATCATCACCAAGGGAAGAGCTATCAGAGCAGCTTGGTCTGTCAGACTTTTCCATTTTAACTTTCACCTCTGCAATCTGACTTTCCCTTACTATCAGGTCTCCTTGCTCATGATCACCTTCAATCTGAATCTCATATTCAGAGATACTCCCGCTGCTCCCTCGGTCTGAATGCCCTTCTTCTTGCAGACGACTACGAAGAGTTTTGCCTGGAGTAGTTTCCACCCGAAGGTCGCTGACTGCTGTTGACTGTCGCACCTGAGAGCAATAGGGAGGAGATATCTCAATAGGGTTGGCAAAGTAGCTGCTGTCTTTAACGCCATTACGATTCTCTGAATTTTCTTCAGCACCAACAGTAACAGAATCAACATCACCAACACTGATCTTTGAATGAATACTCTCCAGTATCTGTGTGCACTTGTCAATGACACACTGCATCTGTAGGAAGCTAGCAGCAGTCAGAAAACTGACAACGTCCTTCAGTTGCAAGGACATCCTTCCAGTGTAACAAAAAGAAAGCAACTGTTCAAAAACATTGGGGTTTTTAATAACTGATATAGATAGGCCACTCATGGTGCTTAATGCTGAATGGTCGCGGAAATATGGAGAACTGGCAGCTAAGACAGCTTTATGGGCACGGAACGGCTGACCCTGGATGTGCACGATTATGTCACAGAGTTTCCCTTGCAAGCGGAGTTCGTTTAACTGGCTCAGAACAGTGTTGCTGTACTCCGGCACATCGAACTGAATGAAACTGCTGCTGTCCATTTCTACAGATGTAAAGAGTAATCTGAAAGAAAAATCAGAAGATTTAAAACAGAGAATGAATATGGAGTTTTCCATTTCAAAAACAAATGATTGCAAATGTTTAAGTCACATCACCCCATTGATCTGTTAAAGGTGCATTACAACAAAACATTTAGCATATATACTCCATATAATAAAAAAGTACAGTCTTAATCTGAAAGATTTGAAAGAAAAATGTTTGAGCCACCCATGGACTTCCAATTTTTCTAATAAAAAAAAATTCTCTTGTGATTTTAGTTTGTTTTTTTTTTTTTTTAACAAACCGTGGTGTGAACTTTGAAGTTCATTTGACACAGCAGTGATTTCCAAGCTAGAATAATTTGACATTTAAATTTTAACCTAACTTAAAAGCCGTGAGTACTTAAACAGCAGGAAAAGGACACTCAAAGAGTCCTTAAAGAGATGTATAGAGCTCCAAACAAAAGTAAAAGAAAAGCACTTTTCACAGATTACTATTAAAAGTAAAAAGCACACACACATACTATCAGCCTGAGAATGTTGATCTGCAACATTACCCTACATAATGGATACAAGACTGGACACTAATCAAGTGCCCAAGAACCCTCAGACTTTTATTGCTATTCTACTTCATATTAATGCAGAAGGCTAAAGACATAATATTGCCACCATACCTGCTTTTCCAATTGAACAAACAGATCTCAACATCATCCATTGACTTCAGATGCAGGAAGCATATCCAATGTATCACAATATACTAGTGGATTTTTTTTTCTATTATGTTACATGCTGTAATGGGTCACAGGAACAATTTAAATCAAATCACGAAAATTCAGGTATTCTAAAAAGAAAATTGACAGGTAGAAATAGGATTAAAAGCCTAAAAGGAAGCACTGGAGCTCTATCAGCTGACCCTTGCTTAAAACTAACATTCATAACCTTCAAAAATGGAACTTCTTTTCAGCAGACACAAAAAGCCAGCTTCCTGTCTGGACATTATGCTTGAACTAGAAAACTGGCAAAAACTCTCCCAGAACATTCAAAATCAAGTTATCAGACTTGCTAAATATGTTCTCTAACTTACCAGTGTCATTACCCATTAAAATGGGTAAATGGGACTTCATTTGAGGTTTTTTGGCTGAGATGTATAAGTGAGAAAAAAGACATTTTCTAGGCTCTTACATCTGAGGTGGGAAATCAGGAGTGCAAGATGGCTATCAGAAGTGATATGACTGCAGCAATCCCTTTGGAGATGGCTTTGGCAGGACAGTTCTTTTATTCAGCAAACAAAGCTACAAAACAGTTCAGAGTTATGAGCTGATATAAGTCAACAATCAAGCAGCGCAACACATAACCTATCCCAGCTGTGGGATAGTTACATGGCAAGATTAACTTTGCTTTTCTGAGCATCCCTGCCTGCTGTGCAGAGAATCACTATCCCAGACCCATGCAGAAGGCAGGAGTTTCAGCAGTTGGATGCATGTTTGTGTTACGAATGAGTGTTTTAAGGTCCCTTAAGGAATCACCAGGGAGGAGGGAATGCACCATCACAATCTGTCACCTTCACTTGTGTCTGACAGGGCAGCAAGCTTCCTAGAAACCCAACACAGGAAACCTTTAAATTGTGGGGCTTATTAGCTATGCACAGATGCGACATCAGCCATTCTTGATTAAGTTTCTGTGCTAATTGGAGGAAGAGTTTGTGTTGAGTAGAAGTGACATGAATAGACAAGTTACCTGAGTCAGGGACTCTGTAGAAACCAAAAGACCAGCCCGCAGCAGCAATAATTTGGCATTCTAGTCTAGGATATACAGAAAGTATGTCACAAATAGACAGTGGAGCTCCTCCTTGTCCCATACTTCCCTAAGGTATCTTACTCAGCAAAATGGAGAATAACTTACTCCTGGAGAAAATATTAAAATATAAATTGTCACCACTAGCACTGGTTCAGACAGAAGGAATGAATTAAGGATAGGCACCTGAGAAGAAAGAAGATGGACATTTTATGCCTTATGATAGAGGGGAAAAAAAATTATGTTCTTTTCATCAGAGAATCTCTAGATGAATTCATGGTCCCAGGGACACGGCCACACATTGAAAGTGGACTGTAAACACATACCAGAGAAAGCATGAGAACCAAAAAGACATCAAGGAGATAGGAGTCCACTGTGATCCTTGCCTATCATGACTGTTAGAACACCCCATTATCTCCACATGCATATACATATCTGTAAGTAACTCTACATCCTTGTTCTCAGAGTTGTTTCACCTTTCTTTTGGGAAACAAAGAAGCTTATTTTGCTTAAGATGCTAGGAGTAAACAGCACATCCTGGCCATGAGTGGAGAGGATGATGGAGTCAAAGGTCTGCAAGTCTGTTCACCGGTGTAGCAGAAAAGCAGTAAAAATCCTGCAAGAGGGATCAAGGGAACATACAGTGTTGCTTTGAGAGCAAGCAAACAGGTCAAGTACACACTGCCTAAAAGGCAGTGCACAACAAGATTCTATACCCATCTGCTCTTAAAAAACAAAGAGAGCAAGCTACAGCATACTCTTGTGGGTACTTTTCCAGCTTAGTTCATTCCTTTGCAGATACATGCTTCCTGTAACCTTGAAATCATCTGTGGAAAGCTGGGGTTAAATGACAAGAATTTTGAAATACAGCAGCAGTGGACAGAAGGGAACCCTTCTTCCGATTTCAGCCACAACCTTAAATCTCCAGCTAGAGGAGAATTACCAATGGACACCCCATGCAGGAGCAGGCCAGACTGCAGCAGGGACAGCACTGAGGCTGCAGTAATTTTGGCAGGCTTAGTACCAGAGCATCCCAACTTCCTCATATCAATTTGGGAAAGCAAGACCTGGGGGGAAAATATGGGCATTACACACAACAGAGAAGCAGGCACCACTCGCCATGTTTTATTGGTGAATAAGAGCCAGAAGAAAAATGATCTTATTTATTCACAAAAGTCCCGAATGTCACTATCTAGAAAATAAAAGTAATCCATACATTATATTCCCATACACAAGAAGGTTTTATTTTATTT
>JAYDZK010000051.1:144892-172010 GCA_034509185.1 Euphonia xanthogaster
CCTACACGACGTGTGTCTTCCGATCTGGCGGATCCCGGCCGGCCCGGCCCGCTCCCAGCGCCGCTTCCCGCCCGCTCCCACAGCCACTCGCACCCGGAACTGATTCCGCTGGCGGCCGTTCCGCTTCCTGGCGACGCCCCGGCAGCGGGCGGTGCCCCCGGGCCGCTCGGGAGCCCGCCCCGCTCCCGGCGCGGAGCCCGGGCGCTGCCCCCGCACCGGAGTAGGGCGGAGCCGCCCTCGCAGCGCGACTCCTCACGAAGGCAGAGGGATTTGAGCATTGGCTGAAGCCGGTGCGTACGCGGGCAGAGCTCTTCGAGAACTCTCACGGCGTGCAGCTCCAGAAGAGAACCCAGAGCCATACCCCGATGGGCAGTCGCAGATACAGCGAGGGAGCTTTTGGAGGAGGACATCCCCCACTCCAGCTGTTAACTGCCACCTTTATTGAGCAAAGAATTAATAAGTTCACCTGTGTTATACTGGCCTTGTCACTCACAGAAATCACTTCGGCAAGCACGTACTAACTTTTTTTTTTGCGTTATCCTGCATTTGCTTTGTAGGTCAGGTAGTGCAACGATCCAGTTTATGAACCAGACAGTTCATGTACTGGTTATCATGTACTATTGAAAACAGTCAGAGTGACTGGTGCCAGTAGGTCCTGCTGCGATATCCACCCGGTCTAACCAGACACCACATTCTGTCTTCTGGAGCTATGTCTTTCTCTCCCTTTAAAACACAGAACAGAATCTTTATACATTAAACATTGAATGCTGATCAAATAAAGCAGTGGCCAGGGAAGCATCCTGGCCAGGGCACAAATAACAGAGCTAAAGAACACAGAGACAAATTGTATTTGTTCACTAAGAGAAAAAACGCTCAAACAACTAATTCTGAACAGGCAGAAAACGTTAGGCTTATTCTTCCATGTTCAGTAAATGTAACCAAAATAGAAAATTAATTTTCTTGTACCATATTCCATTCGAATTTGCTGAAGACTGAGTGTGTTACATAAAAATTGACTTCTCCAGGTATTGACTGAACATGCTTTCAATGACAGTGAGCTCATTTTTTGCTTATGTAGTAAGCAGTGACTGGGACAGTTCCACAAGAACTGAGCAGGTGGAGGCTGGACAAAATCAAGTGTTCAGTATAAGTACCTAAATTTAGTCAAGGAGAGAAAGAAGCCTCACCGGAAGGTAAGGAAAAATTAATCTTTAGTACTTTTCACAGCATGAAATTTCCTTCATACTTCGACAAGAAAAAAAAAAAAAAATCTATGTTATCTGTACCTACTTCAAGTGTACCAAGAGGCCTTTTGGAATGTGGTTGCTGTTACTATGAAGTGAGTGTTCTGGAATTTTCCTATCAGCATGTACACTCTCTATTGTAACTTCAGAGATCACCATTCTGCAAAAAACAGTTACAACAAAACCTGTTTGACAAATCTGAACTAGCATGGAAGCCAATTACCTAAAGCAGCAAAGAAATGGGTCTAATTCCACAAATTCATCAAACTTACTGTGTCATAAAAATCAGGTTTTAATGTTTTCTTAGACTAGGCTGACATGTTATCATTATTTCAAGAAGACACATTACTAGATACACTTTTTAATATATTTAATAAAGTTATATATCAACAACTTTTGGATTTGTACTTTTGAGCACTTATTTTGGCAAAGTGAAATATTAAATACTAGTACTAGACATGCACTCCTTTCATTCAAGCTTAAGAAAACATTTACAAAGTTGACAGATAACATTTATTAAAACATATTATAGAAAAAAAGGGGCATGGGACTCTTCTATAAGAAGAAAATATTGAACAGTAACATTAAATTAAAACCATGCTGTACAATTAGGACAGCAATATTTAAAGACAAAACTATTCAACCTCTGCAATACAGGCATAACAGCTCACAAAATATCAAGATATGCAAATTTACTATTATAAATGACTTGTTTAGAATAAAAACTTATAGCTCATTAAGGAAGATTCACTTGACTTGCATAAACAGTTACATTTCTGAAAGAAATATGGAAACCCATGAATAAAAAAAATAAAAATGAGCAGCAATCGACAGACACAGGCTTCAAGCAAAAATCAGAACTTGCAATTTAATCACATTAAAAATATACCATCTTCTTTTCCAGCATCTCCCCCTAGGCCACTGACAGTTTACAGATAATAGCTAAAGAAGCCAAGCTACCAATGAAGCATTTAAAAGACAAAAAAACCCCAACTTTCCCTTGTTGCTTTGAGAAAGGTCCTAATTCTGTTATAGCAAAACACTCAATGTACTGCTGTGGGCTCTCATAATTCAGAGACAGGTCATCTTGCTGGCACCCAGGCAAACGAATTGAGATTACAAACCCTGATACGCTCCTATTCTTTCACGATCAATAATAATGGAACACTCAATACATCAGCCTTTCATCATCTGCCTTGCTTAGGATACAGGACAGTTTCTCAGGCTTAGACACACCTCAGATGAAAAAAGCTGTACACCAAAAACTGTACTGACAATATCTTCTAGGGTCTATCTGCTCACCCATAAAACTAATGAGGAAAGTTTAAAAAATGAAACAACAAATAAGCACCCTGCAAACCAACACTGGTGTGTGAAATAGGAACCTTCTCCATCAAAAGGGTCCGATATACACTTAAGCAGATTTTAACCCTGCTAACAGTTCAATTTTTCAGAATGGCAGTTACACAGATTCCATGGTAATTAACATCATAGTTACAAAATGGAATAAAAAGGAACTTAGCTGTAGTATCATTAAGTCTTCTTACCACTGCTAGGACAATGGCTTCAAAGCAGCAGGAAAGTCTGAAAGCCACCTGGGTATACAATATTGCTGGTTTTCAGAAGACACTCACTTTACTACAGCCAACAGCCACATCATCAAAGGTACTGAAGCATACGGGAAGATTAGTGAAATTCATCATATACATATGCAGTCATATTTTATATATACATATATATATATGGATTGCTTCCCTCCTCCCCACAAATAAGAAATAATTTTTCATACCTTGAACAAGACCACTCCATTAGCAAGGATCAGAAGCTTGACAGAAGCTGCATCTGTATATCTTGGCTTGCTATGTTCAACAGCACTGGCCACCAGTGGCAGGGACTGCAGGGGTGACACATGGCTAGAGTTTGCAGGCTGCCCTGCACTAGTCAAAAGAAGTTCAGCGTGCACAAAAAATGGATGCAAACAATCCACTGCAAGCCAAGATCTCAACCAGAGGTGCACATAATGCTTCTGCTTAAATATACTTAAGGAAGAGTGGCAGCTGCTAGCAAGATGTGCAGGGAGACACATGGAGAAGATATTCCTGGGTACAGGTGGAGAAACTGAAGAGCTGCTCTTGGGAAAACACCTGAAGAAGTCACTGAGAACATGTATAGACACACTCACAGAAGGACACACTCCCTGCCTGAGGAGATTCACTTCTAAGATGACTTTTGGCCTACAGCTAAGCCCTGCCAGAGCAGGTACGCCTCTGAAATAACAGTTCCACAGAAGAACCAAGCTGGAACAGACTCATCCCTGAAGGAACTGTGGCCCAGTGTCACCATGAATAGTGACACTGACCAGGCCAAAGCACCAGACGACACCCACTAAGAAATGAAAAGCATCAGACAAGGAAGTGTGCACTTGACCCCAACCTCCTTTGTGAACTGTCATCTTACTAAAGGAAATGGCAGGAACTGAATACAACTCTTGGTGAAAGCAAGGGAAACTGAGAATACAAAGGCAGGGAGAAGAGGTGTTAGACTTAAGCTGAGCCTGAGAAAGATGGTTTAAGTGATTTTTTTATCTTCCCCCTCCCAGTACCTGAATTGCTGATTAGAAGTTTGACAAAGGGCAATAAACTGAGTTCAAGAAAAACACCACAAGACAACTGTTTCACCTGTGACATGCAAAAGTAAGGATTTTAGACATGTATCTCAAGCTGTCCTTCAATCATCAACCTTCTCAACCTGATCTCAAGACAATCAGATCAGTATTTTCCCGCAATCAATTGGTTTCATGTAAATTAACAGCAGAAAACCAAGTGTTACAAAAATCACTGGAGCAACATTTGCTGGACTTTCAAGACAATGCCATAATATGGGGTAAAACAGCAAAAGGCAAATACTAAAAAGTTACTATTCATGCTAAGTCATTAAAAAAGGACATGGTTCTATAATATGATCTATTGAACCTGTTATAAAATCTTTAAAGTGTCTCTCGCAGTACATTGGATTTTAAAGCTTTATTTCAAAGTAATCTAACTGCAAATAGAAGAAACATTAAACCTTGAAACATCCCATATAAAAGTCATTCCAAGCTGGTAAAAGAAACAGTTTTGCTGGCAGCTCTGTAGTATGGTCTGAGTTCAACATTTTTGGTTTTTTTGACCACAGTTTTCAGACTGGTGTTTCTGTCCGGCCTTTTTTATGGTTAAATGAGAAGAGGCACCCTTAACCTTTTTATGCAAAACTAAAGTGACAATTGGAAAGGGGCTGAGAACCAATGTAATATACAAGATCATTCCTGAAATGAGTATGAGAATAAACACCCTGGACATGTTCAAGGCCAGGTTGGACGGGGCTCTGAGCAACCTGGCCTAGTTGAAGGTGTCCATGCCTATGGCAGGAGGGTTCGAAGTAGATGACCTTCAAAGTCTCCTTTCAACCCAAACCATTCTATGATTCTAATGCCTTCCTTCAAATGTGATGATGGTACTTGCAGAAATGACACCATGTATGTGGTAAGGCCTTGGAGAATGGAAAAATAGGGCCACCAAGTACGAGAACCCTTTCCTCTACCCTCATGTAAACAGGCAAGCATTATAGTATTTTTTAGTATTAAAAAGGACAGTGTTAGCAGTGTGTAAACAAAACATAGAGGGAATATAATTTCTACGTTTAAAAAACATACTTATAAAGTATTATGGTTTGATTTTTTGTGGGTTTTTTTGTGGGTTTTTCTTGTGTTTTTTTTTTTTTTTTTGGTTTTGTTTTGTTTAAATACAAAGTGCTATACATTAAGCAGGTTACAGTGTTCGTGAGCAAAATCCCTGTTTCAGTACCTTGATCACAGAAGTTAAACATGGCCACCATGGTATTTGTAGAGTTCGATTAAGTGCTAAGAACAGGAACTCTGTGGTGCTGATCATTCATGCCCATTGCCAGCAATGGGTTCATTGTACTTGGGAACATCTGTTTTAACAAAATTTCATATGAAAAAATATTTGAAGCATTAGAAGATTAATAATTAAGAGCCTTTTAAAAAAACTTTTTTTAAGTAGAATGCCAGTAAAGAAATTACAGTAATTACAGCTCACTGAGTAGAAAACCCTCAGCTTGCAGCAGACATTCACTTTCAGGATACAGTTCAGTTGTATCTTAAGACAATTTCTAACTGGGAGTTCAAAAAAGAATCTCAAGTGTAATAATCTTTGTGTGGTTTTGCTTCACCATACAGGGTCATCTGTTCAGTACATTGTCCTGCACACAGCAGTGCCTAATACAGAAACTGGGGTCAGACAGGCTTAGGTCTTTAATGCTGGTTAACTTTTTCCCCATGTGGATAGCACTGTACTTGGTTATTACCTCTTTCTGTTATATTCTATGTATGTTCTTTCCTTGTCATATTTCAGTAAGCTACAAACAAGCTTTTGCTTACTAAGAAGCAATTGCTTTTGCATTGGACTGCATTAAGCTTTCAACCCCAAAATCCTGTTGTCACCTTTACTACTGATGCCCTTACTCAATCTGCAGAGCTGGCAGCATCCCTTATATCTATACACACTCCTCCATCTATCTCCATCAATGAGAGCCCCACACACAGATCATCATCTTAACATAGAACAAGCGTCACTTTCCCAGCAAAAATATCAGCTTCAGACATAAGCATGGTACCATGTTCTGCAGTACCATTAGAAGATCCAAATCACATACTTCCTTTTTTCCACAAGCAACTTCGAGGAAGCAAACAACTCTGCTTGTGATCACCAGTCACAGTAGTTCAGTACCCACAATCAGTATTATATACTATTCAAATAGTAAAGAATTAAAAGTATAAATACCTATCAATGACAATGTAATTATCCTAAAGCAGGTTTCTAAAACTAGATAGAAGTTCTCACAGATGTTTTTGTACCAATAACAAGTCAGTTCATGAATGCAGAGTTTGGTACTTGCTACTGTAATAAGCCACAAAAGTTTGAACAGAAATTTACACTTTAAATATTTGATTATTTTGACTAAGTTCCAAATGTTACATTTTACTTTAGTTGGTGTCTTATTTTTTAATAAGACATACTTATTACACACACTTCTAGAAGCTCTCACAACATAGTAATTAAAATCTAATGAAGTCGAGTCGTACAGCATTAGACCCTAGAAGAGCAAGTATAAAGTATACTTCAGTATGTATTAAGTTCATATAGTGAAAACTTTAAGTACATTACAGACTCTAAACAGAAATCAGCACAAAATAAGACATTTGTTTTACTGAAGAGAAATTTAAAAAAAAGAAAAATAACTGAAATCTAAACCACCTTTACCACTGCCTTTCATAAAGCAATACAACAAAGGCTACTGAATGATGCACACTACCTAATGATGCTTCAGCTTGAGGTGGAATTCTCTTTTTTTTTTCTTAATTTAAATGTGAATCGTATAAGCCAGTTTGGTCATCTTAGTTTTCTTTTCAATTAAGGAGTACTACCTGAATTTCTCATTCATCTAAGTATTTTCAGAATTTTTGTCAATTTAGAGCTGAGTTTTACTGCGAATTTAGATGACTTGGAAATACAAGATGGCTTCTAAATACTGCTGTGATTACAATCAATCTCAGACCTCATTTTGCAGGCACCTTTCAGATTAACCACATCCACTTCCCACAATAAACACCTGAAGTAATATTGCAGGAAGCAAAATACATTTGATCTGTTTATACCAGCATACTTATTAAAACTTTTGTTTTGAGAACATACAATAGCAAGTACCAGACATTATTTGCATAATTAGTTTATTTTTCTTACTCTACTAAACAAACATAAGCACTAATGTGTTAATTCATCTCAGTAGTACTCTGCTCAGCTTTAGAAGCCTGATAGGACTTGGTACAAGAGGTCACATGCCGATGAAAACTGTCCCGCCACATAAATCTTTTCCCACAGATGTTACACTCATACGGTTTTATGCCTGTATGAATTTTCATATGGCCTACAAGATGGTGTTTCATTTTGAATTTCTTACCACAGACACCACAGCCATAAGGTCGAAGACCAAGGTGCATACTCATATGCCGATCTCTCTGACTTTTGTGCGTAAAGCTTTTTCCACACTGACAAGGATAGAGCTTATCGGCATGGGAGAATCCAGTGAGAGATGTTTCTTCTTTGATCCCGGCAGCCATATCAATGCTTTCACCATAGCCTGCTGCCATCATAAGATCCTGTCTGTGAGCACTTAAATTTCCATCTGCCCTTTCACCGGAAAATTCTTCCATAGATGAGCCATAGAAGTCAACTTGTTCATCATAATTACTTTCATCTGCCTGTTCATCAAATTCTGCTTCCATCTTTTTGTCACCTATGTGAAAATCTTCAACACCTGAAGACTGGATTGAGTGATCTGCCTGGATGGTATTCATGGATTCAGAAACTTGGTGTTCATCATAAGGATTATCAACGCCTTCACAGTCTTGTTCAAACCTTTCTGGTTTCACATGGATCCACCGCTTGTGAGACATGATACTGGGTTTGCTGTACATTGGTCTGCTATACTGGTACTCTGCACTATCACTAGTTCCCTCTTCCCCATCCTGACTGGTCATTCCAGTGCTAAGTCTATCATGTTCTGTTGAAGAATTACTGGGAAGGTACTCGTGTTCTGTCAGCTGACACGACAGTTCATCTTTAGAGCTCTCTTCTTCATTTTCACCATCCCTTAGCTCCTGCACTTTGTGGAATTCTGTCTGTCCTCCAGAGCCAAGTTCAAAGGTTTCAACAAGGCCATTGTAGCTACTACTGCTTGGGGACTGATGGTCACTGCCATGATTAATCTTCTGACACAGAACTGTTGGGTTTCCCTCAAGCACTTCCGTGCACTTATCCACTACGTGCCACATCTGAAGGAAACTTGCTGCTGTCAGATAACTAACAATTTCTGGCGCAGGCATTACCAGCCGGCCTGTATAGGTAGACAGAAGAATGTTTTCAAATACTCTGGGATTCATCACGTCAGGCAGGACTATTCGCCTGCTGTTTTTCAGGAGAACCTGATCACAGAAATAAGGTGAACTAGCTGCAAGAACAGCTTTATGGGCTCTGAAGAGATGGCCCTGAACCACAATGGACACATCACATAATTGTCCTTGCTGGCGCTGTTGGTTTAACTTCTGCAAAATGGTGCTAGAAAAATCTGGAAATTCCACTCGAAAGGAGCTTGACCCAGACTCCATTTCATTACAAATTTAGTGTTGTGCTGCAAGAAGAAAATATAAAAATAAGAAATAAAATTAGAAATTCTGCTTGGTCAAGTATTGACCTTTCCATTTTCTTCTACCTTTTTTCTTAACAGACTCATAGGGAACTCAACCTTTTACCACTGTTGTATTTCTCTCAAGTCATCTCATTTCTCTCTTCTGAAAGCTGTACTAAGGCCATAAATTGCTATGCTAGCATATTTTGTTGTGTTTCTTCTCTTCAAGTGGACTCATCAACTACAGCAGGAGCTACAAACAACAAACTATCCAGCTGGGACAGACTAAGCATTTCAAATATGAGTTTAGGCTAACGAAACCATTATTTCATGGAATTATACAGCAGAGTTCTAACTCCAGGATGTCCCACAGTTTGTACCAGCATATGAAAGATTTTATATTTCAAATGCCAACAAAATAATCTCATTTGTCCCCCAACAAACACTGATTTTACTCATGAAATATTTCACTTAAGATCAATTTTTCAAAAGCAACTGTATCAACTCACAGGATGACACTGGAAGCACAGGCAGAACCTCACTAAGAGTAAGGCTTATGACCCTTCTCATGTATTTCCCTATTGTTTCACTAACTGAAAGGTGGAACAGCAACAGCTTGTACAATTTTAATTCCAAGCTTACTGAGATATTTGGGTTAGGGCTAGGATTAAAATGCTCCTTTTAGAGAAATCATACAGAATTTAAAAGGTCAATCAAGAAATTGATACCTTTGCTGCACAGAACTTTTCCTGCTTGTTCCTTGTGTATTTGTAACAACATAATGATTACATGACAGAATCTCAGCTAAGGGCTCCCAGATTTTCACATCTGTATTCTCACATAATCCAGATTAACAGCCCTTTTAGCAGTAATACAACTTTTTCAAATGCATACTTGAAATTTTAAATTGAATTAGATAAAAATTTGCACGTTATTGTAATTAGAAATTGCAGAAATTTAAATGCCACTATGAAAAACCAACATTAACTGCTTGAGTAAGTTAAACTTGTGCAATTTTTCTATTTGATAATGTGTAAATTGAGTGTTAAGGGATTCCTGAAGAGCCATGGAGCAGCAAGTGTTTTCGGTGGTCAAGTTCCATGAAGTTGCTACCCACATAACTGCAGAAGACCATCTTTAAATTTACTGTCTTCAGCACTCCTCAGGTTCTTTTCCTAAAAGCAACAACCCTCTTCAGAACTGAATCAGCTACCAATACTTTTCCAGTGGGCAATGGAATAGTGCGCCTGCCAGTTCAATTGTTAATTTTTCTTACCACTTTGCTTAAAACAATTTGACATAATTATTTAAGTATTTCAAGTTATCTTATACCTTGTGTATATTAAATCCATTTTTGGAAACAATCAGATTTTCTTATACAGATGCAGTTCCTTACCTCCCTTCAGATTTTTTACCTCAGATTTAAGATTCTATTTTTCAATATTTGCCTACAAAAAAAAAAAAAAAAGCCTTCTGAAGATGTTCAAATGAAGTTTAAAGAAGCCTGTAGAATTTATATACAATTACTGATAATCTAAACTGCCATCTTTCAGCAGGGAGTCAGCATGTCGCCACAAAAACATTTCCAGATGATAACAGACTTTTTTGTATTTTAAGCTGTCATGCAGACAAAATGTAAGCAAAATATTTTCAATTAGCAAAGCCATACAAGTCAAGCAAACCAGTTTTCGAAAGGGGTTTCACTCCCTCCTTCTACAATCTGTTTTGTTTTGCACTTTTACTCCAAACTCATAAAGAACAAGGTCTTTCTACTTCAATTAATAATAATTTTTTAAAAAATCTCCATGCTGGAGCATTGAGTAGAACATACAAATCACATTTAATTGGCTTTAAAATATTATTAGTCCTAATAAGTGCTAGCAGGGAGCTCCTTGTGCTCTCCACCCGCAGGCCTGCAGATCTTGATCTCTCACCCTCCCAGCGCCCCCGCGATGCTGCCGCGGCCGCACCGGCGGGGCCCGGCCGGGAGCCGCTTCAGCCGCGGGACCAGACAGGCCGCAGCGCCTCCCGCGGCAGCGCGGACCCGCCAATAGGCTCCGGCCGGAGCGGACCCTGGTCCCGGTCCCACCGGGGACACCGCCCCGGTCCGACAGAGCGCTCGACCTGCGGCCGCGGGGCATGGGAAGGCCTCGCGCGTCGCCTCGCCCCAGCGCGGACCCGCGGATCAGGCCCGGCGGCAGCACGGCCGCCCGGGGCCCACGAGCGGCAGCGTCTCACCTGCGGCTCGCGGCGTCTCTCTCATAGCGGGACGCTGTCGGTGCGGCCTCGGCCCTGCCCGCGCCCACCCCGGCCCGCACCGGAAGCGGCGGCCCCCCCTTCCTGCAGGCACTTCCGCGTCCCGGTCACGTGAGGCCCGCCCAGCCTTTCCGCTCCCCACCCGCAGGCGGCTCTTACCCGGGGCGGCGGCGGCGCCCCCTGCTGGCTCCGTTTGGGAGCGGATGGATTTGACAGGGGCGCTCAGCAGGAACGATTCGCACCCTAAACCCCCTGGGCCGAGCTGTTCTGTCCCGTTCCGTCCTGTTCCTTTGCGCCGCAGCTGCTCCCCAGGGCAATACTCTCAGCGCTGCTGTGAGCACTGCCAGGAGGGTCCACCAGACAGTACAGCTGAAGCCCGCCGTCCTCGGCAGGCGCTGGCGCGGCCCGCGTGTTCCGCACAGATGCCTGCTGTGCTGGCCCACGGGACTTGTCCCACAGCCAAGCCCTTCCAATGGCCACGCAGCCAACACACCCGTGGGGAAGCTCTGCGCCGCTCGGGCTCGGTCCCGCCCCGCTGCGGCCCGCAGGGGGCGCCGCTCCCCGCCTGGGCCGCCCCTTTCTGCGGGAAAACGTCCCAAATAAACTGATACAAAATTAGTATTAATTATGCTTAATCTTTAATATTTTTTAAAGAAAACGGACGACAATATCTCAGTTTTTAAATGCATCCCAAAGACTTCAGCTGGACCGGCCTTCCCGGTTGGTTGGCAGCCATCATCTAGTAAAATGACACTGGTTATACTTTGCTGTATGAGTCAGACTTTAACTACCAAACTACTCAGAAGGGCAAACCAGTACCTGTGGATTCTGTGTAGTTATACAGAAAAGTTTCCTTCTCCAGAAAACTTCAGGTTCGACACTACAGACCCTGATCAGATAAACCTCTTGCTGATTTTCAGTGCTGGAGAACTTGTCTCAGAGACAAATAGGGAGGGTATTTTTTTCTTTAATCAGCTTCTTCAGGGTTTTAAAATTTCTTTCTCTAAGTGAGAAGAAAAAATTGATACAGCTGTAGTTATCTAGGGTGGGTCATTTGAATGTTGTTAGTTTTGGTTTTACATTTATATAAAATTTTATATTTCAACAGACAGACACTGTCTCTAAATGCATTGTAGCACTACTGCTCAGAAATACAACAATCTATTAATCTCCCATTATATTATTGATGAATTAAAAAACCAGTGAGCATTGATGGAAGTCTAGGAAATAATGATGTGTGTATCAAATATTTATTGTTTGCTCATAAAAAAGGGAATGCCACAATGATAAGACAGATACACTTTAAAATGTAACAAAAAGAATTGTAAAATTTTATAGCACTCATCAAGAACAGGAAAGTATTCAGTTCCACAACACCTTTAAATTTTAAACAGACACACATTGCAAAATCCCTTGAGCAGAGCTTAAATAATACATTATAAAAATATAAATTTCATTCTGTTTCTCCCCAAAAAGGGATGGCTGTGTGCTGAGAAGACCATCCCGTGTTGAAAATAGACCCCAACATTAATGTGTGCAGAAAACCAACCAACCAACCAACCAACCAAACCTCCATTTATGATCCAGCTATAGACTTGTTTTTATTGTACTTATAAAATATACATAGCCTTTTATTGAATTGCCTGCTGTCGAAATCTGCAAGAATTTTATTGCTTTTTACTGTCCTGGAGAGGAATAAAGCAGCAGCCTCTGTGTAATTTCATAAGAAGCAAGGACACTAAATCTAATTTTGCTGAATATTGGCTCGATCATAAAAAAACACACAATGACCAAAATTTAGAATTTTGGAATACAGAGCATCTGTATGTTTCTCCTCATTTGTATTTAAAAAAAAAAATCTACTCTATCTGAACACAGACTGCATTACAGTGCACTATGTGCACTATTGTAAGCTTTGCATTTATATATCTCTCATGATAGGTGCATGAGTCTGTTCCAGTATTAAATCAGAGACTGCACACTTTAAAGCAGTATCTCCTTTCTTCCACTTTGAAATGGGGTGGAGTAGACTCTGCAATACACTGGGAATAAGGTGGACTTGGCTATTGAACAAAATGCTTTCTTTGCCTTTTACCACCTTTCCTCTGAACTTATTGAAGGATCAAGGCATGACATGCCCAGACTGTCTCCAGAGAAGTCACTGTCCCTGGACCTGAAAATTGGGATATAATTTTTATGTAAAATGTGTAGCTTAGGAACTTCTTAACAAGATTCACAGTATGCTTCTGTTGGCTATGTTTCCAGTCTTGGGATCCACTGTGTCTTTCCCGAATTTCCCAGATATCTGAGAGAACATTGGACCAATATATGCCTAGTTTTTTGCCACATCCTTTCAGGGGTGAAATGAAGTTCTTGAAAAATTATTTGACCTCCTATTTGCCAAATACTGATGTTGAGCAACAAGGTCAGTTTAACAGTTCAAGAAAAAAGGAGGAAGAAAAAGTACTTTTCTGTGATACGTTTAGTAGTTTTACATGAGGAAAGGACATGCTGGAACTGATACTACCAGGCATGGTCCATCTGCCCTTATTCTGGAGGCTCCCAAAGCACTTCACAGTTTAAAGTTCTGATGCAGCTTTGACCCAGCTCCTTGAAATTTTGATCACTGGGAACTGAAGATGTTCAGAATCAAACTGTTAAATTAATAACATTCCAGGACACACAGTCAAGAAGAAATAATAATCCTACTGAAAGTTTTGAATGCAAAGGGGATATGAAAGGAGAAAATTTACAGAAGAAGCAGTATTGCACACTGATGGCTGAGAAAAAAAAATCATCTTCTCAGCACAGGACATATGAGTAAAGGACTGTTTCTGTTGCTACCAGAAGACTACAGCATCTCAGTCACAATAAAGTATGGAACAGCCCGGATGCAGGATTTTCTTTTACCGCAACATGAAAAGCCCCTCAGTCATAATAAGCCCTGCCTGTGAGTCATAAACTTGTTCTTATCTTGGGTGTTGAAAATCTTTACTGATCTTTTAATCCAAATTTTGTTTGTAAAGGCCATTGAAGTTTAAATTAATTATGCTTTTATGTAAAAATAGTGAATTTCATCCCAGGGAGAAACCTGCAGAAAGCTCCCATGGGAAACAGTTGGGCTTCATTTGAGTAAACAGAATAAACACTCCTTAGGATGAATTTGAGTATCATCACAAAATTCTGTAAAAAGAAGTTAGTGCCTGTATGGGAAAATTAATTGAGAAAAATCTATAAAGCAGAAAAATATTTTAGCTCAGCTTTAATAGAGCAGCTAGGGGGAGGATGCATCTCTGATGTCAGGTGGGGGCTTTGGCCAGTACATGGTTGCCCTGCCCATCACTGGTGATGGATGGAGCACGTTTAAGGCAAGCAGCAGAGCCAGCACTGAGCAGCCCTGTGCGACAGGCACGTGGAGGTGCTGGGCATGTGGGCTGTCCCATCCCACCCTGTTCGAGGCACTGCATGGAAAGTGCAGATGTAGCTGGAAGCACTTCAAAATTTGCTACTAAATTGTAGTGATTGTTATAGAGGTTTTCTGAGAGGTAAAAAGAAAATTCTGTGTCACGTGTCTCAAAAAGAGTGCCTTATTCTCATATATTTCTTTACACAATGTGTTTGCATTCCCTCTGAATTTCTTTTGGTCCTGCTTTGTTTTTGTTTTTTTTTTAACTGCACAGGCACTTGTGAGGAGATATCTCTCTGGAAGCACCTTGGACAAAAAAAAGGTAAAAATTATTTGGCGTCATATGCTATATCCTGGTATTTTTGAGAAGCAGATGCCAATGACTGCAAGTGGACACCTATTTTGGAATAAACTGACATCAGACTCCTGCAGGAATCATTTGTTATCAGATGCTGGCTCTTTAAAGCTCTTAGATACTGGATATCTGCAAAAATTCAATTCATTCTTTCTTGTGAAGCAATCTGATTCTAAGTGTTTTACTGTCAAAGATCTGTCACAAGGCCAGGAACGAGACATGGGGCTCTGACTGGTGCTGTCTATTCTTTCAGCAACCTCAATGAAAAAGGAACTCAAATGGAGCTTGAATGTGTAGTTACTGAGGGAAAAAAAGCCGTGTTAACCTTTCCTCAGACGTACAGGCATGAGAGTTATCCAAAAATGAAGGGCTGCAACTTTGAGCATGTCACTGGTATAGGATTAAAAAGGGTCAGAAAGGGTCAGCCATGCAAAAATTGACTCTGTGAGTGTATCCTCTTAAACTTCTGCTCTATTTCTAAAAGCATATCTCTGGAGAACTGCTCAGGCTGGGGGTATGCTGGGATCTGCTCATGCAGGGCAGGTTTTGTGTGGCTGTGTGAATGAACTCCTGGGCAGGGCCAAGGAGCCAGCTGGGCACCCTAGCAAAGGGTATGTGGGTCCAGAACCTGCAGCAACCCCAGACATGGTGCTGGGGAAGGCAGGTCATCCCCCAAGGCTGAATAGATTCAGAGGGCAAAGTGAGTGTTGCCAGCCAGTTTGGCACTGAAATTGAATATTTTTATTTTTTTTTCTTTTCTGGAATGTAATCTACTGCCTTTAAAATCAGTCTGTTTGGGGATTGGTGGCGGTGTCAGTCTTGCTTTTGTGAGGCTACAACTCTACTGCACATAAAGAGTTTTTGTTGACATGTGGCCGAGTCTCAGGCGGGACAGCACACGGCCGGGGCTTTCTGCTGTGACTCAGCTGATTAACTCCATAGATCACCTTTGCTGTGATGGAATCAATGGCTGTGGTTAAAGGTCTCTTAAAAGGTTTTTCCAGTAATGAGTTTGTAACAAAACTGCCACCAAATAGTTTAGTGCCATGTGATTTCTCCTTTATTGATTTCAATAAAAAGGCTAATTTGGAGATATGCTGGATTGTCATTTCTGGGTGGAGGATGGTTAATATAACTAATAGCATTGCTATGGCACAATGGAGACATCGACCCTGACACACAGAGAACAGAGAGAGTTTAGCAGGCAAAGAAAGATGTTCTAAGTGCATATCCTGGTCTTGACAAGACATGGCAGCTACCCAGCTGCATGCTGGTGGAAGTGCATGTAAAAAGCACAGCCAGACTGGCCAGGTTCTCGCTTGCTCTAGAAAACCAGCCCCTGTGTCCAGGCCTCGCCTCGTTGGTGTCCTGCCAGCCCCCGGCCGTGGCGTGGCTGCTGGCCCACTGAGGCTCTCGAGGGACAAGGCCATCCTGATTCAGGCAGAGGGACAGAGCCAGCCTGGCCTGCCAGGCTCTCAGCCCAGGGTGGAGCAGAGCGGCGGCCAGTGCCTCTGGTGAGCAGCGCCATGCTGGGAGCCAGCTCTGCCAAAAGGGGAACCACAGGTGCTGTGGACGTGGCGCTGGCCTGCCCCAGGCCTGGCTGTGACCAGGCTGAACCTCCAGAACCACAGTGCCATTCGGACCAAAGCTGCTCCCCTCTGTGCTCCCAGACCACGTTAGTGTTTGCAGGGTCAAGCAATCTCTGTGCCTAATCCTCTGAGCCAGAAGAGCATGGAGGGCCCCTGAGCACAGCCAGGGAGGTTCCTTCGCCTCTGCATGCTGCTAGAATTCACAGAGATTATTTCTTCTGGGCTCATGTTTCCTTGGGTTTAGATCCTAATCTGTTCACTGCATCGTCTCATAAGTGTTCAGATTATAAATTCTAACGCTTTTCAGAGTGCCAGGACTATGCTCAGAAGAAGGCTGCTCTCAGAGAAGTTGATGCAAGATTTGCCACAATAGTTTAAGAACATAGAACTTGCCTAGAAAAAAAAAAAGTCAGTGTCAGACTCTGAAGTACATGGCTCTGAGTCATTTGAGATTGTGCCCATAGCTTTTTAAAGAATTCTGGCTTTGGAAATATTACCTTAAGTAGTTCTGAGCAATACTTCAGGAAAGTATTATATTGACTTTAGCTACTATAAGTCAGCATTAGTAACAAAACTCTGGTTAAATACTTGTTGAAAAAAAAAACATTCTCAAAAAACTGGTTCTATTTAAAAGCAGTATCCACTTTGGTTATATTAAAAGTTCTCTTATTTCAAAAGAAAATGATTAAACAGATTTTTAAAAACCCACCAAACTAAACATAGTTTAACAATGAAGAAAGCCTGCTTCACTGTGATCTCTTCTAAATACTAACCTCCATTCAGTGCCACAGAGTGGGAGCCTGAAGCTGCCTGCTGAGGACTCTGTGGTTTGCATCTTCTCTCAATGTCATGATGGAAGGTGAGTTAGTCCCAGTACTCGCTGCTTACAGCCCCAGACCCTAGCACAATGCAGCCAGTGGAAGGGCTCACACTCATTTCCAGAGTGATGGAACTAAGCCTGTGGTGACGAGGGCCTGTTCTCATTTCCTTTCCAGACTTAAGGCAGAGAACGCAACTGAGGGAGAGGTCAGTGAAACATCGTATGCACTCTCTGCCCTGTCTTCCTAGTCCTCTCATCAACTCTGGATCTGCATCTTTCTTCTCCCGTACCTCCCAATGCCTCTTCTCTTAGGGAAGTGCTAGGTAACTTCTGAGACTATGTGGTACTAAAAGTAACTTGGTAGTCTTGTTTCCAAGCAAGAGTGTATCCAGTTGCTCTAGTCTGTAGTTTCTGCCTGTGTTTTAACTTGCTGTGACCATAAAATGATGTTATAATGTATTTGCTGCATGTTTAGCTTTTGCATGTTGTTTATTCAAGGAAAAGTTAACCGCTTGGAAACCTGTGCGTGTATGACATGTGCCAATCTGTGCACGCATGAGGCTGCATCACATGTGTGTAAAGATGAGTAGCATGTGGAGACCTGCTTTCTCATTTCACTCCCTTTTACTTTCACTTGAGTGGACACATCATGCAAGTGTGTATGTCTTGCTTCCATGATCTGATAGGGGAGTTCTTCAGTTTTCATCTCTGCTTATAAATGAAATTGGTCAAATCACTGTGGTTTAAGATAGAAAAACACAACAGAAGCTGCTCAGCTGAATGATTTTTACCACAATATGAAGAAAAAAAATAGGTTCTGGCTTCTCTTTCAAATAAGTGCTGTGCTCTGCAGAGCAAAGATCAAGCCAAAGTTCACCTTATCAGCTGCTGTACCTCACCTGGGGCTCTGTTATTGATAGGTCTGTCATCCTCCCTAATATTGGAGGGGTAATAGCAGCCGATGATTAGGCCACTCTCAAGCTATTAACTACATTTCTTATCCCTTTTATAAGAGCTTCTTAGTCAGCTGGGAAACAAAGGCTGCCTTCAACGAACAAGAGCCCAAATTGTGGGTCTGCATCCTGCAACCTGAAAGACACAACTGTTGCACTTAGAGGAGCCTCCGACGGCAGCGAGGGGGTGGATGTCAAAGGTTACCCCGTGGTGTTATCTGAAATGAGCAGGCTCTGGCTGCCTCTTGTGCTGACAGAAGCTTGCAGAGAAATTACAGAAAATTACCTGTTTTGTCAACATTTTCTCGTGAGGTTTAGAAAAAAAAAAAGGACTCTAGTTTCAGCAAGTCAAAGGGGCTCAGTCAGCTTAGAAGTGACTGACAAACACTCTATTATTCATCCATGTAAAAAAGTGATATTTTATATCATTTCTTTGAGTGATTGTTAAGTGACTGGATAGTGACACTGACATGCAAGCTAATCCCAGTAATATTTCCAGTTATTGTTTGAAGGCAGACTTACATATTTGTCAGCACTGACAGTAGATATATTCAAAAAGAAGTGGTGATGAAGAACCAGCACCTCATACAATCCCAAAGCACTGGGAGGACCTGTACCCTCAGATCTCAGTGCAGAGAGCACAGGCAATGGACAGGACTGTGGTAGAAAACACTGTCATGTAGTCCCTTTAACAAGTCATTCACCTAGGGTAAAACTACAGAGACAGGACTCTATAGTCCTATCTAGCAGTACAATAGGACTTCTGCCACACTGTAGCTAGAGAAATGTTTTACTGTCTGGCTCTTGTTTTAGCCATACAGCAGAACTTTTTTTCTGTAGAGACTGTTACTGAATTGGAAATATTTTTACAGGAACGAAACATCCAGTAAGATAGAAAAAAAATGTCTTTATTAAATCTTGCTTAAGGATGGTGGATGGAGACAGTGAAAGAATCGGATCTGTAACTCTTCTTGCTTTCTCACAGAACAAGGAGTATGGTCACTGTTGCCTGTTGTGAGGAAACTGCCCTGTGTAGTTTACCTTGGAGGTTCATTGCTGGTGTCACAGGGAAGAAAGGCATGTTTAGCAGAATACAATTCTAGCTAGCCTGCCTTATCATAAGCCTGAAGAGTGGTCTTGTTACAATTTATTGCTGATCCCTAGCATTCTACTGAAATGGCCCTGTTGTGTCCTCCAGCATTTGTTCAGCACTCAGGGTAGCTCTTGGTACATGCTAGCTGTCACGTTGCAGTCATCACCAGCTGCTACTCCAGCCCTGTGCTGTGACAGTGGCTTGAAACTGTGATGTTTCCCTCAGCTGTTTGCACTGGGCACAGCAGATACTAGAGGTGACTTTATGAGGCTGGTAAAGGATATTTACATCTTAGATGAATTGATGGCTCTTAGCTACAATTCATAAAACCATTAATGACTTGTTGGATTTGCTGTGTCCCTGCCGGTCAGTGGATGTTGTCAGATTCCCAGAGAAAACACGACAGAGCAACTGATCTAAAAAGACAATTTGGAACAAACACATATGAATATACTATGAGACATTATCTGGGATCAAGAATGAATTTTAAAATAAATGTAGCTTCAAAGTACATCTGGGATCAAGTATGACTTTTACAGTAAGTGTAGCTTTGATGTACTCTACTGACATATATTTTGAGAGAAGATTACTTTGGTGATAAGATGCCTTTGGCATTGGTGCTGCTGGTGACCAAAGGCTTACAGTGAAGGAAAGAAATGTAAAAGCACATCAAAGGCTAGTGGTGTTCAAATTGGAATTGCACTCTTGGAATGCTCACCAGGAGCCGCTGGCATTCACATGTGGAGTCATTGCAAAGTAAAATCTATGGAAGTGCAGACACTGTGGATGTAGGATGTTTGGGTGCCTCCAGTCTTAGAGAGGAGTGAGAACATATTTTAGCAAGGAGAAAAAAATGGTTTGGGAGAGCAAATTCTGCAGACCAAGTGCAACTTTTAGTCAAAGAAAAGTAGATCATAAAAATTGGACAAACTTTCTACAAACTGTTAGAATTACATTACTGAAATCTAAGCTCTAGGGCTACTCTTTCATTCTTGAAGTGATACAATGCAAATATCAGTGAGTCCATAGGCAGGCAACAAAAAGTGTTCAATTTTACTGTAAATAACTTGGTTTTGTTGGGAGAAGAGATGAAAAAGAGAGAATGTAATAATGAGAAATCAAAAAAGTCCACAGAAAATCACAGTCACATTTATCCTTGCTCATAATGTAAGAGCAAATGCAGCTGAGGACAGGAAAGGCTCTTCTACTTGGTCTTTAGAACTCTTTGTAGTCTTACTAGTTACAACACCAGTGTCCCAATTAGACAAAGGTGTGACAAATTTTGTGCAACAAGAAAGACCAAACCATTATCTTATGAAACGATAGAAGTTCAGGATTCAGCATGCTACTTTTTGGCAATATTCTGTGATGTGTTGATGTAATTCTCTTTTCTCCCTTAGCTTATACTTTCCAATTGGAATATTCAAAACTGGAAATGAATCTGTATTCTACCTTCTTTGTGAATTGAATTGGGGAGTGCTGCCTTAGAACTTTTCATGCACAAGAAGAATTGATATGTAGAAATAATGTAAACCTGACTGTTGATACTATTCACTTGCAATGGTATTTAGTATGATTTTATCAAGAAAACAAAATTCTTTAATGCTACTTTGGAGAGCCTAGTAGTATTCCCAGCAGCCATAAAGTCCAATCTCTTGAAAACTTGGTGTCCCTTCTTTTACTTCTCAGCTGTGACAGTTCAGATCTACCTGCTACAGAGCACTGAGGTGTTTCTCTGCAAGTATTTTTTTTAATATTCTCTAAAAATGCCTTTCCAACCTGAGTTTTCTCTCAGTGTTATTAATTTTTTTATTACAGATCTTGTTATTTTCAAGGTTCCCAAAGGACCTATTTACAGCAGACATTTGTGGAAAAGAAGCATGGTTAAACTGGTGAAAATAACTGCAGAAGTCATAAGTAAGTAATATAAGCTGTAGCAAGGACACCGTGTGTTGTTTTAATTTCCAAAATAGCAACAGTTCAGACATTTAATTGCATTTTTATGACTTTTTTTTTTTCATAGATGTCTGGTGTAAAATAAGTTGCCAGTAATATGTAACTGCTAATAACTTTAAGTTTCCTAAGCTGGCATTAGATTTCTTATCCTATTGGAGAGGAAGGTCACTTAATATACTCTTCATCCTTATGAGGAAAAAATTGTGGATGGTGGATATATATCTATGTTTTTACATTTGAATTACCTGAAATCTTTTCTTCAGTAAGAAAGATACAGGACAATTAATTATTTATGTCCTCTCATAGTCCTAGGTGTGTAAAGGGAGCTTTTCAACCCAAGGGATGTTTTGAGAAGCTAGCTTAGCTTAATTTTGCAATAACTGACTCCCAGGGTCATAGCTCTATCCTACTGTGCCTTCCAGCTCTTATTGTGTAGGGACACAGGCTGTTGCAGTGCTCAGCTTGGGCTTTAATATTGAACTAAACAAATATTAATACCAGTAGTAACTTATGAGGGTGGGAAAATGTAGCAGACAAAGACAAAATCCTGCTCTGTCTATAGGTCATGTCTGTGTTGTTCATGGTTAGTGTCCTTTGGGAAAGAGCATATCTATCCATACCTGCAGAAGCTGCTCATGTTTTCCTTGCATGCCATGTACTCTCAAAACGCCTAATTGTAATTTCTGTAGTAATTAAAGGTGCGGGGGGGGGCTAGATAATTTTTAAAACATTGCATAGAGGATGAATGTTCTGTGCCTTGTGGCATGGCACAAAGGTGGATTGGAGGCTTTTGAGGTAGTGTCCAGTGCCTGTCCTGGACAGAGGCAGAGTAATTTGCCTCTCATTCAAATTATGCATTTGCATTTCTCATGCATAATTTCTTCCTGGAGAATCTCTTATGTGAATTAGTCGGCTAGCTCTGCTAAGGTTACTTTAAGGATGGAATTAACTACAACTAGAAAGGAAGTTAAGTATTGTAACTGAAGTTGGGGTTATGCAGACACCAGGGTCTACATTAAATAAGGAGAAAGTTAGATTGGTAGGTTAGCCACAGGGAGGACTAAATCACATGTCAAGAACCAATATGACCATTTAAGTAACTTCCTTCCTTCTCTGCTTCATATCTTTAATCTTGATGCCAAAAGAGAGATACACAAATTCTCTAAACTCATAACAAGGCATTATTCACAACATGCTCCCTTTCTTGACCTCTTCTTCCTCCCTCCACTGACTTCTTTCTAAATCCCTGACAGTATGCTGAGGAGTCACTGTATTTATTAGGATCCAGTAATGCATTACATACAATGCATTCTTCCAAGCGATGCACTTCTAATTATTCCCTTGGGGATTATTCAAGCAATACTGATGTTGGGAATATACATTGTGACTGTTCAGGTTAATGGCCTAGTGATTCATTAGACATTCTCAGAAAGTAATTGATTGTATTAACTGTTCACTGAATAGTGTGAACCTCAGCTGCTGCACTGCCCTCCCAGCACTGGCCCAGAGCTTCTGCCATGGCAGCATCAATGGGGCAAATTGCTGCCAGCTGTTGTGCTATGGCTGTTGGATCACCTTGTTTTACTTTGCCCAGGGCTGGGATCTGCTGCCCATTGTCACTCTGACTCTAAATCTTTCAGGAGATCTGTGATAACATCTCAGAGTGGAGTTGGTGCTGAGGCAGGGGAAGTGATGTTGAGCTGGCAGTGAAGGTTACCTGCTCTTTGGCACTGGCCAACATTAGGTTAATCAGTCTCATTCAGTGCAGTTGAAAACAGGGCATTTTGCAAACCTCTATTACGCTCAAAACAGCAAATGCCTTGGTGAAAGTCATATTGCTCAGAGAGAATGCAGCTGTGATTTGAAGGCTCTCACAACTGCTGAAGGTGAAGACTAAATGGCCTGCAATAGTGAGAGATAAAGCAGAACGACAGGGCTTAATGTGACCAGCTCTTATGTCATGTACTCCATTTTTCACATGGTAGTGTTCCCCTTGCCTTTGCTGCAATGACCCAAGGAAGACAAACAGTTAACAATGCAGCTCCTGTTACACCTGAGATTTAAAGCAGCCTGTTAGCCTGTGCAAGCTATTTGTGTCCCTGTCCTTTTTTGCATCCACTCTCTTCTGCAGCCTGAGGCAAGACACCTATCCTCTGGGTTTGGCTTTGGGTTTAACAGTGGTAAAGACAATGGACCAGAAACCTCAAACCTGTGACTGACTGCTGAATCTTCAGGTCTAAGGTTCTAGTTTTTTCTGGTCAGAGATTTATAGCTATCCTCTTCCTACTCTGGCAGCACAAAAGCTGCCATTTACACTGAAGGGTACCAGATTCCCTTCTGGGGTGACTCATCCTGGCATCCTTGTGGGCTGCTGGGTCCTCCCTGTCCTGTGTAGCTCTGAGAGCTCATTCTCACAGGTCAGAGAGCTTTTCTAGAGTAGAACTGACACTCAAATATGTGCCAGACACTGTATGGAAAATCTGCAGGAATTGCTGCATACTGGTGACAGAAGGGAGGCTTCCTTGTGGAATTAGCTCACCATAGAATGCTTTATCCCAGAATGAAAAGTAAAAATTCCCCTACACAGGGAGCAAATCCTGGTTCTTTGCTCTGTGTTGCTCTGAGCTTGCGAAGGGCATTGCTTGGGCAGGAGTAGCTGTGCTTACAAGTCACCTTTCCAAGATGGAATCACATGAGAAGTAAATCACCTGAGATGTAAATGTCACCTGCCACCAAAAAGAGGCTGTCACAGAGGGGCACAGAGATAATACTGAAGACCAGTATAGTCAGCACCAGGCTCTATTTGCAGGGGGGAAAACTGTGCCAAGAAAATTAATATGTATTGAAGTAAAAGCAATGTGAGACATTGGTGCAAACCTCTGTGACAATGATGCATTCCACTATGGCAGTCATTATTATGACCCTTATGGTGTCTGGCTTTGAAAAACATAGAATCTATATCAGGCATTCTTATTTCTGATCATTTTAGAGGTCAGACCAGAGAAATTTAGCAACTTGTAATTAAGGTAACAAATTGTAGAAGACTTTGTGATAAGGAGTTGAAAGTGTCACAGAGAGTAAACTTTTGTAATTATAGTTTGTTTAAATACTCCCTTAGAGATTTCATCTCTGTAATTTACTCTTGCTCAGAATGTTATCTTTGTGAGGAGTCATGGTGATTGATTACTTGGTGAGTATCTGAGCAGTCAAATGGGGAAGAGTTGTGTAGCTTCTTATAGAGAATCCCTAAATCTTGCAAATTCCTGACAAGACAGTCTTCCAGATATAGATAGATAGATATATATATATAAAATGTGTGTGTGTGTGCATGTGTGTATTATTGTATCTTCTTATGAAACCTGCACACCTTATAGAGAGCATTGCCCAAGTATTTAAACACTGCTTCGCTACGCACATATGGAAAGCAATCAATTAAAAAATACAAAAGTAAATGCAAATCAGGACAGCTGCTCTTGTCTTAGAGTCCCTGTAGGGGTGTGGAGGAGCTGAACTCTTCATTGCTGCTGGGTATGAACACATATGTCCGTGTATATGTGTCAGACTGTGGCATATGGGGAGTGATATAGTCTTTCAGAGAGATAAGGTAAGACTGGCTTCAGAGAGACATTAGGTAATAACCTCAATAAGTCTGAATTTAGAAAATAGAATATATGTTTGCCATATGAAAATGCAACATCACTGCCAAGAAACAAACACACAGAGAGCATACCTTTGTTTTTGATGACTGAAGAAAATTATTTGGTACTCTGAAATCAATAAATTTGGCTTAAAGGATGGAGTTCAAGGCAATCTTAACTAATTACTGTTTTTAAAAGCACATTAAATTAAATAAAAAGCTTTAAAAAGAGATATCTTAGACACCATATCACTGTCAGGGAGAGTCAAACCTTCTTTGAACATCCTGCCAACTGCTAGTCACTTACTGAAGTTTTATAACATTAACTTAGTAGTGGCAGCCTTCTTTATCTGTCACATCTTGTTTTATTTGCATCAGAGGCTATAATTATATTCATACAAACTTTACGTCATTTTAAAAGCTGAAAGCAGCCCCTGATTTATGCTCCCTACAAGGCAATATTTTCACTTCTGGATGTAACATGTCACAGAGAAGAGTGAAACTGCAAATGCTGCCATCCTTCTGCCTCCTCCGAGCACGCCTCCAGGACGCTGCAGCCACACGAGCCAGGAGCAGCGAGCCCAGCAAGGCTCACACGCAGGGCAGCGCCAGAGCCCCAAACTGTGACTCCACAGAAGGCTTACATTTTAAAGGACATGGGGGCATTGCAAACCCCTCTGTCCATACCCTCTCCTCTTTTGGCTAAAGCAATGACGTCCTTGCTTGAGCTTCATCTTCACTCATAAAATATCTAAAATAAATTCTGGACAATAAAACTTTTCTGAAAGAGCAGACATACACCACCAGTGCTACCATTTCAAAGGCACTGGTGTGAAAAATTTTGCCACTAAACTACTGAATTTTCCTGCAGTCTCCCCAATGCCACTTCTAAAGAAATTCAGCTGCATGCCCTGTCAAAATGCCAATAGCTGACTAGAAAGATAGGGCTTTTGGCTAAAAGGCTAAAATGCAGATTTATGGCCTGTGATGAATCTCCCTAGGGTCATTTCCCAAATTATCATGCAGAAGGCTGACACTGAACCCTTACCATATATATATTTTGACAACTTTCTTCAAGTTGGCTTCTCATTATCTCTTAAAACTATTTAAAAAAGAATTTTCTGAAAACCCTTGGTAATGTCAGTTAACATGAAGCCAGCTTTCAATTGCTTAGCAAGGGTTTGTCTGAGGTTGCCTGGTATGTAAACAGAAAAAATAAGGGGTCTAGAAAAATTTGAGCCAAATACAGAAGTATTTCTTATGGACAAATACTGCATGGGCTTATGTTTCTAAATGAATTGAGTTTACACATTTCTGAAGAAACAACTGGGAAAGGAATACCTGACCTCAGAACCATCCCAATCAGTGACAGCACGTGGAAGTGCCAGGCTTTGTGACGTTTCCCCTGTTTTTATTTTACGTCATTAACATAGGATCAGCGTGAGCTCACGTCCCTGCTGTGCTCACCTGGGGTCTCTGCTGAAGTCACTGTTGGTTCAGTGCACAGCCATGTGAGAGGAATGGCCGGAAAAGCCACATTAGATCTGCCTGACAGGTCTCTCCTGAGGGTGTGACAAGGACCTTCACAGAGAGCAGCACTGTGTGAGCATCAGTCCCTTGGTGTTTCCAAGCCACCACTGGATCTGAATTTTCCAACATCTTCCCAGCCAAAAAAGTTTCCCTCTGAAAAATCCATTCTTGCCTTCATCATGTCATTTTCCCAGCAGCTTCTGAGACCCTCCACAGATGTGTTGAGATTTCTGAGGAAACGTGGGTCACAGAAGGCTGCAGGAGGAGTAAGCCTCTGGAGCCAGTGCCCAGCAAGTGGAGTTGAGGAATTTACAGCCCTCCTAGTGCTCACACTTTATTTCTCCCCACGGCCATGTGACCCTTCTGTGTTGTGTCAGCAGAGATCTTGAACACGAGAGCAGAGTGAGTTCCTGTGCCTTGCTTGCTGCTGTTTTTCCAAGTTTCCCATCTCTGAACTCGGGCATGTTTCCCTCCTGCACAGGGTGTGTGGATGTCATGGGTTGGAGCAAGTGGGGGCAGGGGGTGTCCCTGGGGAGCAGAGGGGAGCGGGGCTGCCATGGTGCTGGAGGGAAGGACAAACCAACTCCCACCCTGGCTGCCACTGATCCCGGGACAGGGGGACTGATGGCCCCCAGACCCTCCCAGGACAATATGCACTTCTGCCTTGCTCATAAACAAATGTATCTAAACCACCACACTTTACATCCACTTAATATTCTGAATACCTTTTCATTTATCTAAAGCTTGCTGAGGTGAGTTCCTATAAGGGAAGACTTATTTCATTTCCATGAAATGTTTATATTTTCTGGGAAGTTTCTCTCTCACCTCTTTAAATTTTACTGCAGTTGGCGTGCAGCCTGTAGTAGGGTCCTCCCAAGGAAGCTGGTGAGGCAGAAAGGTTCAAGAGGGACTATAAATTTCAAACTTTCTGGGTTAGAATAATTTAAGTGCACCAAGTTCTTAACCTTAAAGGATCAATAGTGAGGTGTTTTTTTTTTCTTGTAGTGCTGTAAAATTCAAGTTAAAAAAAAAAA